>MU189767.1:28713-49088 GCA_016904865.1 Pissodes strobi | reverse complement strand
TTCAAAAATTAAAAATATCCAGCCATTTAAGGTTCAAAAATTAAAAATATTCGACCATTTAAGGTTCAAAAATCAAAAACATCAACCATTTAAGGCTCAACAATTAAAAATAAAAAACATCATTAATTTAATGTTCAAAAATTAAAAATATTCGACCATTTAAGGTTCAAAAATCAAAAACATCAACCATTTAAGGTTCAAAAATCAACATCATCAACCATTTAGGGTTCAAAAATTAAAAATATCCAACCATTTAAGGTTCAAAAATTAAAAACATCAACAATTTAATGTTCAAAAATTAAAAATATTCAACCATTTAAGGTTCAAAAATCAACATCATCAACCATTTAAGGCTCAACAATTAAAAATATCAACCATTTAAGGTTCAAAAATCAACATCATCAACCATTTAAGGTTCAAAAATTAAAAATATCCAGCCATTTAAGGTTCAAAAATTAAAAACATCAACAATTTAATGTTCAAAATTAAAAATATTCGACCATTTAAGGTTCAAAAATCAATAACATCAACCATTTAAGGCTCAACAATTAAAAATAACAACCATTTAAGGTTCAAAAATCAACATCATCAACCATTTAAGGTTAAAAATTAAAAGTATCCAACCATTTAAGGTTCAAAAATTAAAAACATCAACAATTTAATGCTCAAAAATTAAAAATATTCAACCATTTAAGGTTCAAAAATTAAAAATATCAACAATTTAACGTTCAAAAATTAAAAATATCCGACCATTTAAGGTTCAAAAATCAAAAACATCAACCATTTAAGGCTCAACAATTAAAAATAACAACCATTTAAGGTTCAAAAATCAACATCATCAACCAGTTAAGGTTCAGAAATTAAAAGTATCCAACCATTTCAGGTTCAAAAATTAAAAACATCAACAATTTAATGTTCAAAAATTAAAAATATTCAACCATTTAAGGTTCAAAAATTAAAAACATCGACAATTTAATGTTCAAAACTTAAAAATATCCAACCATTTAAGGTTCAAAAATCAAAAACTTCAATCATTTATTATTCAAAAATCAACATCATGAACTATTTAATTTTCAAAAATTAAAAATAACCAACCATTTAAGGTTCAACTAATGATCAGTTCTCTATTGGCCACCTTCTGGCCATCTTCGTAGTTGCTCGTGTGCTACAGTCTTCGTTATTGTACTCCTTTGATGTGCTTTTTTAAGTACATATCTTTCGTTGTCCAATAATTTTAAAATCTCGTATGGACCATCAAATCTTGGCTTAGATTTGCCTCCAGGCACCTGTGTGTCTGCTATAACCACTCTATCTCCTACTTGGTATAACTTAGCAGCTGACCTTTTTGCGTTAAACCTAATCTCCTGTTTCTTTCTGTTAATTTCCATACGATCATTGGCGTCCTCTCTAGCTGTTGACAGATCTTAATTTTTTTGCTCTACAACACCTTCCAACAAATCCTTTTCTGCCATTAATCGTTCCTTTTTGCTAAACATTAAAAAGTTGGGCGTAAAACCGGTGCTTTTACTTTCGGTTTCATTCAACACGGCCTCAATTTGTGGAATTACCCATGTCCACTTAGAATCTTTTTGGTCAGTTAAAATGCTTCTCATCAGATTGAACAATGTTCTCATGGTCCGCTCAAACTGACCATTTCCTCTAGGCATACCAGTTGCTATAAGATGTAAGTCCACCTTATTTTCAGCCAAAAATTCCTTAAATTTCGTAGAAACAAATGCTCTGTCAGCAATTATTTTTTTTGGCTTGTCAAATTTTTGAAATACCTTTCCCAACGCTATTATGGTATACTCCAATTTTTTAGTGCGAATTGGACAGAAAATATTATACTTTGAATAAGCATCGACGATCACCAGGATATGCGTGCATTGATCAGATTTCACTAAAGGACCAGCGTGATCGATGTGCCATGTCTCAAAGGGTTGAACAGCCTTTTCCCCTAACTGATATAAACCAATTTTCTTTCCAGTATGACTTTTACTTATTGTGCAAACTCGGCAATTTTTTATATACTTTTTAAACGTTTTGCCCATTCTTGGCCAGTAGAGTTCTTTCCCAGCAACAGGTACAAAACACCGAAGGCCATCGTCATTTTTAGTTGGTTTCTGCGTTAAGTGATAGACTAACCCATCCTTTATTTGGAATCCATCATGTAGCTTGTTGTGCTGTTGTTGACAAAAAGAATCCGCTGATTGGAATTCTTTTATAGTCTTTGGTTGCTTTAACGCCTTACAGTTAATTTTTACTGGAAGAATTGTTGGGTTTCGACTCATATAGTCTACGTGTCCCATTTTGCATCCTGGTCGATATTCGATACCAAAAATTGAAATCTTGCAGCCTTACCCACCATCTGGCCACCCATGGATGTAAATTTTTCTTGGGGGCTGAGGCTCGAACTGAGTTGCAGTCAGTATAAACAGTAAATGTAATACCATACAAGTACACCCTAAAATGTTCTGCACCCTCCACAATAGCAAGGGTCTCCAAATCATATGAATGATATTTCGCCTCACATTGGGTGGTTTTTCTACTGAAATACGCAACAGGATAGGACACTCCATTTTCCTTCTGCATCAGAGCAGCAGCAATTCCACGGTACTAGCATCTGTATGCATTTCCGTAGGTAGGTCTGGGTCGAATATTTTCAGAACTGGTTTGGTCGTTAGTTTGGATATTATTTCTTTCCGAATATTTTCTTGTACATCACTCCACTCAAAAGAAACATTTTTTTGAAGCAATCGACTTATTGGAGCAGTTAATATGGAAAACCCTTTTATAAATCTCATAAAGTAGCCAGCAAGGCCCATAAACTGTCTGACGCCTTTGATGTCCTTCGGGGGACAAGTCTTGGTAAGAGCTTCAACTTTTCGATGACCAGGTTTGATTGTTCCATTTCCAATTATAGTTCCCAGATATTCAATTTCAGAAGCGAAAAATGTACATTTTTCCCAGTTTAGAGTAAATCCAGCTTGTGTAAGTTTCCCCAAAACTTGCCGTAGATTGTTGAGTCCTTTCGTCAATTGTTTCTGAGGCAATCATAAGATCATCTAAGACTTGCGCTATACTGTCCTTTAGGTTGCCTAAAGCCTTGTTAATTGCTCTTTGATGGCAGGCTGCTGCATTTGCGAACCCAAATGACATACGGTTGTATTCGTAGTGACCATCGAGAGTCACAAAAGCAGTAAATTGTCGTGAGGATTCCTCAATCTCGATCTGATGAAACCCAGCTTTCATATCAAGAGCTGTAAAATATTTCTTTTTCCCCAATGCATCCAGCTGATCCTGCAAGTTTAGTAAGGGAAAGCGATCCTTGATAGTCTAAGAATTTATTGCCCTATAATCGACACATAATCTTAAAGACCCATCTTTCTTCTTTACTAACACAATGGGACTTGCGTACTGTGACGAACCTTCTTGAATTATCCCTTCACTTAACAAATCGTTTATAATTTTCTTCAGTTGTATACGTTCGGCATATGCCAATCGACGTGGTCGAAAAGCTACAGGAATATTATCAGTTAACTTAATGCACAATTTTCCATTAGTTACCACAGAAGAGTGTTGGACTCGAACTTCTTCCAGAATTTCATTTAATATTGTTTCTTGCCGCTCGTTCAATCGTGATACTTGAAATTTTGACGTAACAGAGACTCGGGTTGGTACGATCGGTCTAAGCCGGAGATCAATGCCATGGTTTCTACGGACGATTTCCTATCCTTCACGACGTATAACGTCCAATCCTCTAAGAGCATCCACTTCGGGAATTGTAAAATTATTAACAACTAAAAAGTCTATTTCAATAATTGCTTCTTGAAGGCTGACAAGTAACACGCATTTTCCTAGAACATTAACTTTTTCATTAGATAGTCCAGCCAGAGTCATGTCACAGGGCACTAGATTTCCATTTATTCGTCGAATAGCATGTTCATGAATAATGGAAGCATCGGCTCCACTATCCACTAAATAGGAGAAGGAATCAGGTTTGTCATTGCTCGTGATTATGGCCTTGGGCATAATAGTACATCTTTGTATATTAATACGTAATGCTTTTGGTTTTCCATTTTTTTTTTCCAGCAGCTACTTTCTTCGTGACCGATCCTTTTACAAAAGTACATTCAACAGTAGATTTCTTAAAGGTGCTGACGTCATTGGTTTTTGATCCTGAAGGAGGATGGCGGCAATCTTCTTTCTTGTGGCCTATTTTCCACACTGGTAACATTTGCCAGAAAACACATTATTGGTCCTACGTCTTTTAAGGAACACTGAGCTCCCTTTGTTGGAATCCAGGTCAGGTCTTCGTTTAAGTGCTTCGTGACGCCTTAGTATCATCATCAGCTCAGTTTGATTAGAGGGATTTTGCAGCCGGACACTTCCAAAGACAGAGTTGCAATTGATTGCCTTTAGACAGATTATTTTAAAACTAAACATACTTTAAACCCTCCAGAAGATCAACAAGGTTTAAGATTGATAACACAAAAGCCTTGTTAAAGCTAATACAAGAGTAACCGGTCTCAAGTCCATGGACACTTAATATTATTGCTGTCAAGGCTACTTTAAAACTTATTTTTAAGAATAAATGGACGTTAAGATCTGTTAACATGTTTGAAGGTGCTCATAAAACCCCAGTACTTCTACCGATCATTTTAAAACCATTTTAAAGCTGATATAAATCTAACTAGCATTTAAATTGTTACTTGGGTTAATAGCCTACCTTTGATCCTCGTTAGATCGGTCAAATTCATATACTACTTTCGGTTCGAAAATGTTTCAGGCTGATACTTGTTAATTGTTAATTATTACATTTTTCTTTCTCTTCAATAGTAAAAACTAGTACCTGTTGCTCATTTCAGACTTGTTGATCTCTGCATAGATTGCTCATTGTTGTTTCTTCTCATAGTGCTCTAGGGACTTAGGGTCTATCCCTCACATATTTCCCCGCGGTTTTCCCGTATTTTCCTTGAATTTTCTTTCAATCGTCAATGTTTGTTTTCCTTTATTATATTTTAGTGGATTTTGAGGTTATTTTGTAGTTCCATCTTCTTACCGACAGTTGTGGACTTTAATATTTGGGCTTTCTTGTTTATCTTTGCTAGTAGCATGATATAAATTTTGTATTATTCGATTGGTGGTCCTGAATATTCGTAATTAGCTATTTTCCCATAATTGTTGCGGTTGATTCGGATTTTTAAAGGTTAATTATTTCGGAATAGGTAGCTCATTAGTTGTTGCTTCCGCAGTCGTTTTACAACGCCTCTTGTAGACGATGCGGATTTTAGCCGGTCCGGTTTATTGGTTTTAACGTGTAGTCCAGTAGTGCATTAAACTAATTGTCACAAGGTTTTAATGCACCCCTCACGTTAAAACCAATAAAACCGGACCGGCTAAAATCCGTATCGTCTGAAAGAGGCCTTAGTTGTCGTTTATTATCTTAGAAGTATTCCTCGTATCGACTACTTCTTCATTTCGACAAGTGCTCTAGGTAAAAATTATATTTGAAAAAAAAATGCATTTTTTTACTGAATTTTGTTTATCAGTCTGTCAGAACATACATGAATTATATGCGAAAAAATTTTGCATCCACCTTTGAATTAATATTTTTCTGGTACATATCAACCCCAGTTATAGTACTGACAATAACCATAGAAAAAGTTATATCTTTTGCCCTTCGACTACACGAATTACACAAATCAACGGGTAAAGGGAAAAAAAGGATTAGCGAGAAAATTGTAGGAAAACCACTTCGGTCGTAAATTGCCTGAGACCGTGGACGCCGTTAGTGGCGCCGACGTCCTCCGCTTTCCAGACGGTCGTCGTCTCGACGCTCGTTCTATACAGTTTTCGTCTATATAGTTTAATTTGATCTTTTTTCGATTCTTCAATAAAAGTTTATTTAGCGCTGTAGGGCCGTCTAAGTGGTTCGTTAAACGGCTATTATTGTCTATAAATTGGAATTTTGTAAGTCACGAGTTGAAGTTATATTATAGCGGGTGTCCAAAAAGTCTTGTCACAGGGTAATATTTTGAATATTTGCAAAGTTAGGAAAACATCAAAATATGTAAAATTATATTTAAGAACATTCTTTTTTGTTGATTGCACATGATTACCATTAAATGATTTTAGTATTTATTGGTTTTATAATTTAGGGTTTACATCGGGATTTGTTAAATATTTTACTCCGAACAAAATTTTTTATTAATGATTTTGTGTATTGTACAATCACTTAGTCAAGTGAACTAGAAAAAATAATGGCGTGCTATTATTTTAATGTCTCGATAAATATGATAGGTACATAAAATCACTAAACAATATTACTGGAGACTGTGAAGTAAATACTTACCACAATTCATAATCCACTTCTTGCAGATTTATTCATAGTTGTAAAGAAATCGAAATAACCGATGTTTACAATTTGGATTACTCACACGGTAATCAAAATAGGGGTGTGTGAAAAGTCTTCTTACAGAGTAATATTTTGAATATTTGCAAAGTTAAGTAAACTTTTTGCATATTTATACTTTTACTCTCCCTTAGGGATGCCAAATGAACTTTTCGCTAAAACGGTTTTTGGTAGAACTTTAAAAAAGCGGTTTGTGCTTAGGACCATACCATAAAAGTCAAAATTTTAATAAGGCGAGATTAATATTGTAAACTAGAAACCGTATTCACTAAAAATGAACACTCAGTCTAAAGTTTGAACTTGATACTTGACATTGAATGATAAAATATTATAATTATTATCTAAACCTGTTTTAAAAACAATCAGTAAACTTTCGACAAATTTTAGTATAAAAGAACGTGCATATCGAGTAAACAACAACTTGGTCATCTGGTTAAGTAGTACCTTTTAATTAGGGCAAACACTTTCTGGTAACAAGTTCAAACCCTCCACACTTGGTCATCTAGTTGGTCGTATCTTTAGGACAAACGCTTCCTGGTAACAGGTTCGAGCGCCCCTAAAGTTACGTCAGTGAAAAGTAAAGTGAACCATAAATCAAAGTGAAACTAAATTAAAGCATACCAATATAAATTTAACGAATTAACTCTTAAAATCTAACGTAAACAAAAATTACTTTCAATGGAACCTCAAATTGTTTCAAGGGAACCAAATAGGTCGAGTCCGGTCGGTCCTCATAGAATGGTCATGCGTTTTACGCTATTCTGGTAAATTGTATTCAAACATAGTTATCATTCTAAGTGCATCTCTTCCTGTATATCAAACCTGGAGACCAATATACGTACAGTTTGTTTCGAAGTAAGCGAGTCATTATTCCGTCCGAGTTGTGCCGCCTGAAAGAGCAAAGGAAACAGGGGGGAACAAACAGTCTGGTTGTTAACATTTTGTCTCTGCATTTTTTGGCTACAAATACGTGTTTTGTGACATTTAATTAGTACTGTAGTGTCTATTAGCCTTACTGTGTGTTGTTCTGTGTATGGAGTGTGGAGTTTTTTTGAGAAGAACCAACAAAAACTTCTAAAAGGACTTTTTATCACTGTCATTCTTTTGACACTTGGTCAGCAAGGAAGTGTCACGTCACTTCTTCTTCTTCTTCAAGTTGGTCATTCTCGTTTTTTGGAATTTGATAACCTGCATAACATGGCCAACAGCTATAAGTGCAAGCAAGACTGTGTTCTTAAGGAGAATAAGTCGCAACTATTTGGGTTTCCTTGCGACCTATACCAAAACGTAATATGCGCTAGTTGTAGTAAGGTAAGTGCATCTGAAATTCGCGTTCGGATCCTCAAGGCCAGATCACTGTTGCATTTTTGCCCTGACTGCATCTGTTTGACTATTAAGAAAATGTTGGATATTGGTCTGCGGCTCTCAAGTTGCGAGAGGAAAGTCAGGAAGCATCGAGCCAAATTTGAGGAGTTGAATAAACAAATCAAATCTAATGAGGAGGAATGTAAGGTGCTCAAACAATCAATACCAGATATTAGCGATATTGCCAACCTGGAAAATAAAGTCAAGCATATCGAACAACATGCTACAAGACCCGCTGCATCATCGCAAGATAGCCAATTGGAAAAGCTTGATGTTTTAATAAACAAAAATCTTACAGAAGCTCAAAATAGGCAAACCAGCTTGGAAGTCTTATGGAAGGTGTAAAGCAGAATAGCTTGGAAGTGAAAAAATCACTCTTGGAAAAACTTAATCTGGCTGTAGAATTGAATTCCCAGAGTCATTTGAACATTGGCAATGGCACTATTTCACAAAAACCTGAAATATCAGCACATAATGTTAATCATGCTTTATTACAAGCCTCAACCCAACAGACCCTCAGCAAATATATCAATTTAGCTGACGACGAAGCTGGAAGGACTCCTCGAACCACCCTCACCTCAGATGGAGTTGCAAACCAAGCTAACTCTATAGTTGGCCAGAAAAGATCTGAGAATAATCCCGGAAGTCTGGTGGCATCCAGTCCAATGACTTCAATATCAGTTTCAAAAGTCTCACTTGACATTGGTGAGTCTGATCTTCTGAAATGTCTGAAAGCTAACTTTGGACAGGACATTAGATTTAACATTGAGAGTACAGATGTTAAGTCTGGGGAATATAAGACTTTCAAGGTCAAGGCACCCAAAGAAATTGAGGCAAATCTGCTACAGCCTCAAAACTGGCCAGAGGGAATAGTTGTAAAGAAATTTACATTTTTTCGTTCTACATCCAGTTACAAAAACAACGGTTATTCGGGAAAGCCCAGAAGAAAATGATATCATGAAGGGAGTGAGGATTGTTGATCTAAATGCTAGAAGCATTCGACTTAAATCCGCTGACTTGGAACTCTTCTGACATTCAAATGCCTATTCTGAAATTGTCTGCATCACAGAAACTTGGTTGTCAACTATGGAGATGACGTGTTTCAAACTTAATCATTATGAGGTCGCGTAATACTTCTGTAGGGACTCATGTAGTGGTGGTGTGGCAATATTTGTCAGATCTGACTGTAGGACCTATAAACATTTAGAGAATAAAGAATTTTCATTGTCTAACAATTTTGAATGTGCTGCTGCTCTTTTCCAGACTGTGAGTAGTGTAAAAATTTTAGTTTGTTGTCTGCATCGTCCTCCTAGCTCTGATTTTAAAACTTTTAGTATATACTTTGAGAAACTGTTAAAGCTTTTATGTAAACATAATATTTTAATGTGTTTTTGTGGTGATATAAACTATAATTTTATTTCCAGATGTAGGGAAGCAGTATATATTGTGGACGCATTTAGCTCCTATGGTCTTACACAAGCTTTTTCTGAACCTTCTAGGACTCGGGGCTCGTCCTGTACTTTAATTGATAATGCATTTATTAACACTGCACTGCTTTCAACTGAAACCTTTGATTTGGCGTTTTCAGATCATTGTGCTCAAGTTCTAAGTATTGACTTGGGAAACTCAATCACCCCTGATTTAGGCAAATTTTCTATGGTGAGTTTTAGATATTTTTCTGATGAAAACATACATTTCTTTAACCACTTGCTGTCTAAAGAAAATTGGGTTTCAGACCTTGAGATGCTGGATTTAGAAAGTAAATTTTCTTACGTTTTTGACACTTTCTCCAGTTTGTTTAATATGAGCTTTCTTTATATAAACAAACACAAGCCCAACCACAGAAAGTCTAATCAGTGGATAACACCATTAATAATTAATGAGGGCAAACAGTTGAGACTGCTTCATACTCAACTAAAATCCACTCACACCCAGGAGTTACTATCATCTTATAGAACTAGATGCACCTTTAGCATAAAGAAAATATCATAAATGCTGTAACAGTTCGATTTTGCCAATTTTAAAATTTCATTTATATGCCGCATTTAGGGAAAAACCTATGCTGTATTTTGCAATCATCGGTTTATTAATTCTGAATTTAATAAGTCGCTTGAAATTGCCTCTTTTCTCAATGTAAAATTACCTATATTTTAAGTATAGATTAGCTATATATTCGTATTAGCTTTTAGAATCGATTGTGATTATCTATTTTAGTTGATAAGCGATGTATGTATCTTATTATTAAGTTAACTTGGCTTGATTTGTCGATTTATATTTTTAAAGAATTCAGTTAGCCTGCAAATACGTTGCATTTGACTTATTGAACCATAATTTAATTTCAGTTTGAATATTCTATTACCTTTTGAGAACCTTAGGTTGATGTTCCGGAGATCGTTTTTGGACCTCTGCTTTAAATATATTTCTCGTTCGGTACAGCGGACCAGTTTTTTGTAAGGTTTTTGCAAAATAATAGGAATGGGCTAGGTATCGCGCGTTTTTCATTCTCGGTTTAGATTTTTGAAGGTTTATTATTTCTGTCAGAGCATTTCCTAGCCTTTCTGGAAGAATGTAATTTTAGCTCACTACTCGTGGCTTCCGCCGTCATTTATCACCATAATAAGCGAGAATTAAGGCGTTTATTTTCTTAGAATTATTCCTTGTATCGAAACACTCGTCAAGTTTTCAGCCCATGACTACTTGTGTCGCCGTATTTAATTTAAGGCAAATTGACGGAAGAGGGAACGAGGGCTTTTCTAGTTTTGTTCGCCTGGGGAACGTTTGCCAGTATAGCGAGAAATTGCACGTTTTGCGTATTGTGAAATAATACAACCCTTTTGAGGGGATTTTTCGTGCGTTTCTGTTTATGTTTTGACACGACCGATTATTCGGGCTCTAGAAGCTGTACTAGCGGCTTCTACGTTCGTCCCATAAGACCGAGACCGTCGAATCTCCTCTAATATACCCTCAAGTCCGAATCTGAGGGTCCTTCTGCTGGGCCAGAGTTTATTTGGAGGACTGCAATTCCTTCTGCTGGGCCAGTAGTTTACCTGGTGAACCAATTTCTTCTACTGGGCAGAAATTTACTTGATCAACCAACTCCTTTTGCTGGGCCAGTAGTTTACCTGGTGAACCAATTTCTTCTGCTGGGCCAGAGTTTATCTGAAGGACTGCAATTTCCTTCTGCTGGGCCAGTAGTTTACCTGGTGAACCAATTTCTTCTGCTGGGCTAGAACTTCTTTTGCTAGGCCAGAACTTCTTCTGCGGGGGTCAGAACTTCTTCTGCTGGGTCAGAACTTCTTCTGCTAGGCCAGAACTTCTGTTAAAGAACTGCTGTGGTTCCCGCACTAGAGGCCCTCGACAGAGTTCGACGACGGGATTTGGGTATATGTTTTATGTTTCATTGTGTCTTATGTTTAATCTTCGCTTACTTTTATTGATATAAATCACACATTGAATTGAGGTAGCTCATTGATTTTAATTAATTTAATTTACATTTATTCACTGGTTTATCGGACCAGTTAATCAAATTGCTTTGATTTGTTTTCTCATTTTAAAAGATAAGTGCGGGCTGGATAACTTCATTCTTTTCATTAATTTTTCATTTCATTAATTAGTCGGCAGATATACTTGCTCTGAATTTTATCTTTTTATCATATGAATCAAGCTAACCATATTTTTAATCTGATCTGGTGCTTTTATTAACTTCTCAAGTTTTTTTGATCTAATCATTGTGTCCGCTCATTGCGGCATATTATCACCATCAGTGCAGCTATTAGCGCACGCATATCTAGTTGTAAGAAGCTTAGTCTGCGCCAAGTGATCACTTTGATAAGTAGTTTAGTGCATTTAGTGATAAGGCATATAGAACTGAGGTTTTCCAACTGAATTGGTCTCTGTACGTACAATCTTCATATTGTACTCAGTTTATTTTATTAATTACTTTAAGTCATTTAACATTCTTTTGTCTACTCAACCACATTTTTTTTAAATATAACCATTTTCTTCAGATAGATTGTTGCTGTGTTTGCAAAAAAAAAAGAATTTAGTAGCAAATATACTGTCCATAAAATTTTTAGATTGTGTTTTCTTAAGTTGGTTGATAATTATTCTCTTTTTTGTGATAGTTCGAAATCAGGAACCGGATAATTTTATGAGCGAATCTAGCCACTTGGTACAACACCTGCCGAGCTTTTTCCGTTTAGCTGGCTAGAACGGGTGGCGCTCAAACGACCCCACGACAGGGGCCGGGCTTTGTAACGCGACTCTCCGGGGCTAGGTTCAATTTTCTTTTAATTAATTGGGAAAAAAAATTTGGGGTTTAATCTTAAAAAAAACGTGTTGCAATGCTAAACAAGCCTATAATTCAAACAAGTTGCTTACTTCTAGCAATATAACTCGAGGCCCCATGGAAAATCATTAACTCCACTACCAACTTTTCAAGTCACAAAGCAAGGTGTGTTGCTAATGTGGTTAATGATAATGGAAAGACGGTTACAGGCAGTCTTAATATTGCTAATACCTTTAATACTTTTTTTGTGGACTCAGTGCGAAAGATCACGGATAATTTTCAGACACCCATAAGTATGAATATGTCTTCCAGCGGTGTATCTCAATCTCTTTTTTTTGTCCCCTCTTACTGACGGTGAAACCCTTGAAATTATAAAATCTTCTTCAAAGAAAAAGTCATCCGGTGTAGATGAGATACCTTGTTACTTACTGCTGTCATGTGCTGATCATAATATTTCTCCACTCACCTATCTTCTGAATTTATCATTTCAGTTTGGATATTTTCCTAAAGAGCTAAAGCAGCTGTTGTCGTACCTCTTCTTAAAAAGGGAGAGGCAGCAGAAGTGAGTCTATTGCTCTCCTGTCTATCTTCTCAAATATCTTCGAAAAATCCTTTAAAAAAATACTTGTTGCGTTTTTGGATTCTTTCAGTATCCTGTCATGTCATCAGTTTGGATTCAGAGCTGGACTCTCTACATCTGATGCTATAATCTTTATACAACTATTTTAAATAATTTTGAATCAAAGCTGAAATCTGTTCGTGTCCTTTTTGATTTTACAAAGGCATTTGATACCGTTAATTATGCTTTACTGCTAAATAAGGTCTTCCATTATGGCATAAGAGGTCCAGCTTACAAGTGGCTTGAATCATATTTGGCAGGTAGAACCCAGGCTGTTAAACTGGAAGTTAGTGGTCAGGTGGCGGTGTCTGATTGGGCAGCTCACTGGGGTTCCACAGGGAAGTGTTCTTGGGCCCATTTTGTTTTTACTTTTTATTAATGACTTACCTCTCCTAATTAATGACAGCTATATAACACTTTTTGCAGATGATACATCAGCAGTCGTCTCGGGTACTGACTATCAGACTCTCCACTTCAAAGCCACCAAGTGTATAGCTGATATTGCGGGCTGGTGCCAGCAAAATGGTCTTTGTCTGAATAGTTTGAAAACCAACTTCCTTGTTTTCACACCAGTTCGAGCTGTTCAGGACAGGTGCTTACTCCTCAGGGAGGGGTCCTCAAGCAGCCTCATCCAACAGGACTCTGCCAAGTTTTTGGGGATTGTGGTTGATCGACATTTGTCATGGGATCCTCAGGTGGAATCTGTGTGCAATATGTTGTCACGCAGCAATTATGCCATCTTGCAGCTTCGGGACTATGTGGATATGTATACACTTAAAAGCTTTTATTATGCCTCAGTGCATTCTACTCTATCTTATGCCTTGTTAGCTTGGGGTAATTCTTGCAGCATTGAGAGAGTGCTAATAAGTCAAAAGCGCATCATACGTACCATGTTTAGACTTTCCTTCAGAGAAACATGCCGTGCAACTTTTAAAAATGAGAAAATCCTAACTATAATAAACATGTATATCCTGCAGTGTGCATGTCAAATATATAAAAATCTTTCGAACCACATGAGATCAGGAGATTTCAATTTTTATAAAACCCGAAATGCAGATAAATTATACATCCCCTCTACACGATTGGTCCAGAAATTACTTCTCTTAAAATTTTTAATCATCTACCATGTAGAATCAGGAGTGCTAAGACTTTGTCAATTTTTAAGAAGAACTTTTATCCTGAACGCTCAAGAATTGCCTAAAAGGGTGCCAAATTTCAAATTGCTAGTCCATGTAAAAAATTATATACAACCAGGTTTCCTCAGATAGCCGAGCGTTACCGAGCCACGCGTGATGACTCAGTTTCATTCACTACACATGGAAAATGTGTGTTGGACGCACCTAAACTCCAACTTCCTGATTGTCTCTCTGTCGCTTGGCTAAAGCCAACGCCGACTCTAACTGAATGAGCGTCACATATCCGAACGTGACGGCGCAGTCTTATTCTCTACTCAGGAAAAAGTTTTCTAAATGCACCCTTCAAAAGCAGACCCCTTCGATATTAATTTCGTTTTTGTTCACTTGTTATTTCGAGATTTTTGAGTGAGTCGCAACACGTTTTTTTAAATATTCACGGTATTCATTATAAAACAGGAAATACTGAGTATAATCAACTTAATCAGATTCTTTATCGAGAGCTTCGAGACGTGGATACTATTTATGTTAAAGGATATGTAGAAAGATTTTTTAATTAAAGCCTATTCTGAGATGTATTTCGAAACACCTAACATTGTTAATTTAGAATCTTCAGCGGGCGAAATACCTAAATTAAAACGCGTGACCATTCAATCACTCCATGACTTATAAAAGAGTTTTAAAAAATTTGACGCATTATTTGTCACAACAATAGACATGCACGTAACCAAAACATTATATTATAACGAAGATGCTATATTAAATGCCATTTTCCTTGATTCCGTCGGAAAATTTCGTTGTGGATAGGTGTTTAAGATTACGACAATTCAAAATAGCGTATTATGCCAAGAAATATGGGTAATTTCGTCATATTTGCTGTTCACCGGGCCATTATATGCAATTCTTTGATGGTTAGGTAGTTCCGTGGCGACAAGCAATTAACCGATTTGTTTGTCTCGTTGTAATAATGGCAATGGCTCGGTTTTACGTTTACATGCCAGTACATTTCAAAAATTCGATATTTTAAATAGCACTCCTCTACATTTTAAAAATTAGAATTATATATCTTTATTCAGTATGATAGCATTTAATTGAGAAAAATAGTGAAAACTTTTATGTTGAATTTAATGTATTAAAGATGGAATAAAACTGGTGGAACATTTCTTTAAAGCGATAATTTTAATGAATTCGAACTGAATTGAAATTTATGAACTTTTCAGATCCTTAAAGATCGTTTAAGAAAAAAATAGTCCAAAACTTGAACAAGTTTAAGCCGCTGCATTTGCTTCAGCACTTGTTTGGCGTAGTACATAATAAGCTCAATTTGAAGTCAAAGTCAATATCTCGAGACTTTTTTTGTAATTTTTTTTAACTGAAGCCTTCTCGTAAAAAATATCATTTTATTTTGCTATAATTTCCTTAATAATAATATTTATAAGAATTAAACACTTTTTTATTCAAGCACAGCCAACATTATACCAATAAACAGTCCTCAATAATACAAATCAATATCTATAGGTAAACGAACTGAGCTCAAATGGATTCCAAATCAAATCAAAATATTACGTGTCAACATCTTCTTCTTCTTTGTCAGCTATTATCTGTCCACTCCTGAACAAAGGCCTCTTTCATTTGTTTCCATGCTGTTCTGTCTTTTGCTGTATGATACCGTCTTCCTCCTGCTATCATTTTAACATCATCCAACCATCTCCTCTGTGGCCTGCCGACACTCCTCTTTGTTTGCCGTGGTCTCCAGTGTACAAGCCTTGATACCCATCTGTCCACACTCAGTCTGGCAACATGCCCAACCCATTACCAATTAAGCTCAGCGATTCGCTGTATTATGTCCACTACCTTCGTTATTCTTCTTATTTCTTCGTTACGGATTTAATGCCAACATACACAATGGTATTTACACATGTCAGAAAAATGTTCCAAGTCTCATATTCTGATAAAATCATAACACTAAAATATAATACTGCAATAACAGATAGGGTAGACTGGGGCAAGTGTGTAAGTGGGGTAAGTGAAAATTGTGGCTCCATTTTCAAACAAATGCGACTATCTCATAATGTATAAGCGGTATGCAACCTATTATACTTCCATGCGGACTGCACAAATGATTTCAGGTTAAACGCTTGAAGCATGTCCCGAATCGGCAACACTGTACAGTGATGAGTCATAACCGGTCAGTCGCCAAGTTCACAGGTCGGCATACAAAAGTAGGTTTTTTTGATAGACTATATTTTTTTTTAGTGATATCTTGTTATTTACGTATATCACATCACATCACATCATTCATTGAGTTTTAAGCTTAAGAAGAGCGATAGTAATGATTTAAACATTTATGTAGCACTACTATTCATCAGTAAAAAACATTAAATAAGGTACGAGTATGTTTAATACACATCATGAATCTACAATTTTTATTTAATAATAACGTAAAATAATACAGTCCGGCAACACGGTCTTGCAAATGAGCAGCGCGAATTTAAAACATGCTGCAATTTCACAACGAAGCAGCGCCTCTCGCGGTGCATATTTTTGCTTAAGAATGATTTATTTTCTTTGGTAATACCCATAAGGTCTTGCGATAAAACGAGCCTTGCTAGAAAAATCATTTCAAAAAGTAATTAGATTTTGTTAATGTAGTTAAGGAAAAATGCGTGGAATGCTTTTAATGTGCAATATCTGGGAAACGGGTTACAAAATTACAATTATTACTCTAAAATTGGTTGCACTGAACAGTTTTAATATTGTTTATGACTACGGATCAGTTACCGGTCACAGAGCCAATTATTTCCATTTTGTTGTCATCAAATAACTATAATTCCAATATTAATAACATTTTAGGAATAAAGCGTCAGAATATTGCTCTATCAGTCGCGAAAACGTAAAAATGATGAAGGTAAATCACGCAATCTGGAAAGCATTCGTCAGCCGATCGAAAGGTAATAGACTATTTCGGTCCTTCGAGTTACAAAGAAAACGAAATTGTAGTAAATAGTAGTCGAAAGACGCATCTATTTTAAAAGGAGCACTGTTTATTCGAGCCCGTTCTCTCTCGCTTTCTCACTCTCATCTTCTTCGGGAAAAGATTAATTTTGATTTAAGTAGAAGAAACGCATTCGGCGCTGCTTTTAATCTGACGGGCTGCGCCGTCGGTTTTCTAAATATTTAAGTGTAATAGAATTTATTAACTCGTTAGTAGCAGCCCGATTTATGTATAAATATACTTTCTTGAACTCGGCAAGGTAAAAACAATAAATACTGTAAATTATGTGGCGCCCTATTTCACCGATTTCCTAAATATGTATTCGATAAACTTTGCTTATATATAGCTCTTGAGACGCTTTCTGCAATTATCGGTGGATAGAAAATGAGTCCTGTGTGTTAATACTGACACAAACGGGTTAAGGGGCCAGGGATCCCGAGCCCTCTCAATATTGGTGGTCAATTATTCTATACATTTGTTATAATTGGCTTACTTACTTACAGCTTTACAAGTAATTATACCATAAATAATGAGGAGGAAACAGAAAAAAAATGGTCTTGAAGAAGGAAATACGTGAGGTATAAATCAAATACATAACATATTCCGATGCAGTCATCAATCCTATACAGAGTGTTCTCAAAAGAGAAATTGTAGTGTTTCTCGACAGGTAAATATTCCTATTTTTTTTATAAAGTTATTTCCAACAATATTTGATCTGAAGAAAAATCACACGGAAAAAATTAACTGATTTAGAAAAATGACAGAAAAAAAAACCATTTTTTATACAAGATATTTCAAAAGTACTACGACAAACTTGTAACAGTCCGATTTTGCCAGTGTCAAATATTTTTGAATTTCATTTAGAAAGAAAAGATGCTGTATTTTGCACTGATCGGTTTAATAATTCTAAATTTATTGATTCTATTTGCTGACAATACGCTTGAAATTGCCACCTTTCTTATAGTAAATTAACTCTATACTATGTATGGATTAACGATATATTTGTATTGGCATTTATAACACGTTGTGACTTGTGACTATATTTATTTTAGTTGATAAGCGAAGCACATTGCTATTAGGATAGCTTGGCTTGATTTATATTACATTACTGTAGAATGGCCAGCGAACCGATTTATATTTTTAAGAATTCTGTTAATAAAACCCGCCTTTACGCTGCATTAGACTCGTCGATTCATATTTTATTGTCGGTTTGAATATTTCATAACTTTTTGGAACCCCTTGGTTGCCGGACTCCAATCATCGGCCGATCATTTCTGAGATCGTTAAATCGTTTTGAGACCTCTGCTTTATATATTTATCTCTTCACACGGCAGGCTGCAGTTTTTGTAATGTTCGGTTGTTCGTTCCGAGTAATAGGAATGGGCTATTCTCCCGTGATTGTCGCTCTCGATTTAGATTTTTAGATGTTTATCATTTTCGTAGGAGTATTTACTAGCATTTCTTGAAAAATTGTGGCTTCCGCAGCCGTTTACCATCATAATAAACGAGAACTAAGTCGTTTATTATCTTAGAATGATTCCTTGTATCGAAATCACTTGACATGTTTGAACCCATTACTATTTCTTGATCTGACATAGTCCTATAATCTCGGGAACGAAGAAATGCAAGGGCAAATTGACGGAAACGAAAAGAGAGTTCTTCTAGTTAGACTCATCGGCCAGAAGAGAAGCTTTCTGTTTGAGTGCAGTCAGAGACTCCACATTTAGTTCTGTGATTTAATTCCACCCATTCTTTAGGGATATATTGTGGTATCCCTTGGTGTTTTGACACGACCGATTTTTCGGGATCTAAATACTGTACTAGGTAAGCATTTTCTCTAAAATGATTTTTGTCCCTATTGCTTGTGAAGCACGCGGACGACGCCATGACGCTAATGGTTTTTCCCATATTTCTAAAGGCTTTCAAGTTCGTCAAATAACACCGAGACTGTCGAATCTCCCGTACCCTCACACACTAACGAAGTAATTATTGCTACAGTTTTTGTTCAACTTAACGATTTAATTGCTTTATCTGTGCCTCGTCCACCATTTGATTTACGTCTCATGCGTTATCTTATCTACTCCATTTTATTAAATCTGACTTTTAATTTTAATGTAACTTTAATTTTGATCGTATGGGGAAGTTTATATTTTCTTTTAGGGGTGACTCATACCTATCTTTGTTATATTCAAGTTGTCTGTACCTCAGTATCTCTTTTATTTACTGATGGTCATTGAAAATTAATTGATAACTTTTGGGGAAATATGTTTTATAAAGAAAATATATTTATGCAAGGGGGGAGCTATAGTTTTTTATATTAAAGTAAGGGGACTTTGTCTAATGCGTACTGGGTTATTTCAGGGTTCTACTAGAGGGCCACCACTTCAAATACCAGGCTACCACTTGTTCTACCAGGGGTCAACTTTTACCACCAGGCTACCACTTTTACTAGCGGGCTACCAGTTCGATTACGTGGCTACAAGTCCTGTCTCCGGCCCCGAGTCATCTGCTAGTTTCACCCTCAGGGCCAGTGCCCTAGCAGTACCAACAGGTGCCCAGCACCTTTACCAGAGTTCGACGGATCTAAGTGGTATCGTGCAGAAGCTTAAGTTTATTATTATTAATCGCTCTGAATTATCTCTATTTTTA
This sequence comes from Pissodes strobi, assembly GCA_016904865.1. NCBI lineage: Eukaryota > Metazoa > Arthropoda > Insecta > Coleoptera > Curculionidae > Pissodes > Pissodes strobi. Next base: position 29,624 of record MU189767.1, on the reverse strand, counting down.
ATATAAATCAAGCATTGACAGTCGGGCTTTAAAACAGTTTCAATAATTTTATTCCTTTCATTCATTTATCGAGTAATATAATAGCTCTGAATTTTCTCTCTTTATAATATAAATCAAGCATTGACAGCCAAGTTTTCAATAGTTTTATTCTAATTTTATTCTTTTTATTAATTTATCGAGTCATTTGATTTCATTATTTTGGCCGTTCATTGCTACATATTATTATTGCTACATTTAAAATTGGTGCAGCTATTAGCGCACGCATACCTTAATGTATTTAGCTTAGTTAACTTCAAAGTTATCACTTCGGTTTGTGTTTGTAGTGTTTAGTGTAGTTAGTTGTAAGGCATACAGTATCGAGTATTAACAACAGAAGTGGTCTCCGTACAATCACCATATTGTACCAATTATTAGTTAAATTTAATAGTCATTTGACATTCTTTTGTCTTTAACTTGCCATTTTTTACTGTAGGATTGTTGCTGAACAAAAAAAAAGAACTTAGTAGCAAATATATTGTTCCTTCAATTTTAGATTCTGTTTCCTTGTTTTCTTGTTAAGATAAGTTTGAGTAATTTTTGATTTAATAGGCCAGCCTAGCCACCCTGCACAACACCAGCGGAGCTTTTTTCGTTTAGTTGGACAGAATTGGTGGCGCTCTAACCACCCCACAACCGGGGCCGGGCATTTGTAACACGACTCTCCGGGGCTAGGTTTCCTTTTAATTGAAAAAATCTTTACTTTTAACTTGAAGAAGAAAAACGTGTTACAAACTTCGGGATATAATTGCTGATGTTATTTTAAAATAAAAGAGTTTTAGTGAACCGTAAGTCCTTGGGGGTTGAGTTATGAATAAAAAAAACTATTTTTTCAAATATATTACATCAGAAGCTGACTGGAAGCCTAAAATTTG
>MU189767.1:0-18713 GCA_016904865.1 Pissodes strobi | reverse complement strand
TGCATTTTTATCTGTAAAATGCGTACTTAAGCTTCAAGATTCTCTCATCTCATCACATTTTGCATAACTGAAATTTTAGACGGTTACTCTTTTTTGACAAACACACTTTTCTTAACACCCCGTAGACAGCAAGATGTTTGATACCAAAAAATCGGACCACGCGTAGGCGTATTTAGACTTAAATCCTCTTTTAAACCCTGCAAACCACGCACCAATATCTTTATTCGTTCGCTAAAAAATGATTCGATCCGCTTGACTTGTTCAGCAGTATAGAATATGCATTAACATTAACATATTAAATGAAATGTAGTGCAAATACGGAACCTCTCTATGGAACTGTAAACTGAGGCCCTACGCCACTGATTAGTGCAATCAATACGTAACACCCGGCAAGGGTACCATTGCACCGAGGGCGTATGTGACGAGGTGTGGAAAGAAATTGAACACTGTCGCAGTCACATTAAAAAAGTCGGCCTAAACACCCGTAAGAGCCATTCATTGACTAAGTAACCTGAAAATAGACATCTATGTTTAGAGAGAGCCCGTCGCAATCGATCCGTACCTAAATAGCGAGGGAGCTCTTCCAAGTACTCGCTGAAAGTATCTGTATTTTACTTCGCCTGTCTGGCATGGTCAATTTGGTTATTCGAATTGATTTTTAATGCAATTAAAGATTCTATGATGACAACCATTGAAATTAAGGCTAGTACGAGGGCAAGTTGAAAAGGAGATATATAGACGTCCGCATTTGAGCCTCCCTGTAGAAGAAAAGGAAACGCCTTTGATAAAACCGGAATGTCATCGCTTAAAAAAAAATCAGCCGGCGCCAGTCTTAAATCCCATTATTGTTTTATCGCTATGAATTTATATCAAGATCGAGATCGTTTTTATCAATTCCCCCGAAAACCTTTGTTTTATATGCAAAACAATAATTATAGGAAGCTTTGCCTAGTTACAAATATTTATAATAATTTTATTTGTTCTGTGATTATTGATGTAAAGTGTCGATAGACTCCAATCTACGGTAACATAATCATGTTGTATAAACTGTTCGAAATAAGTTGGGGATATCGGATAAACAACTATTGAATTAATGAAGTTTAAAAAATAAAATTTAAATTATTCAATTTGTTAGAAAAACGCACATTGACGATATAAATCAAAGACATATACAAAAACAATACAGAGCAACTCATTTATAAATTAGAAATATTAACGTGCAGAGAGGCTAGAGTAACTTTTTCTTCTTTGAGTACCGTGTCCCTTACCGAACGTTGGCTACCATTCTGGCTATTATAAGTTTATTGAATTGACTGTCGCGCGAAATAGGGATGTGGTGGACTTATGGAACCAATCTCGGAGGTTCTTTAGCCAGGATGTTCTTCTTCGGCCTGGCCCTCTTCTTCCTACTATTTCCCTTGTATTATAAGGTGAAGAATTCCGTATCTTTCTGGGTGTCGCATCACATGAGCAAAGTAGTCAAGTTTACGTATCTTAATTGTTTTCATTATTTCTGTATCCTTGCCCATGCGCAGCAAGACGTCTTCATTTCGGACCCTGTTGACCCTGCTAATGTGGAGTATTCTCCGGTACATTCACATTTCAAAGGTTTCTAGCTTCTTTAGTAGTGTGTCTGTCAATTTCCAACCTTCGAATTCATACAGCAGTATTGGGAATATCTTCAGTTTGTTGCTAATACTCCGACTACAGTACCTTTTTCATATTAAAGAAAGCATCTCTAGCCTTCTCTGTACGGATTCTAACCTCTTTGCTCATATCCCATTTGTCGTTTTTATTGCATCCGAAATACGTGATACTGTTGGTATTTTCAAGTAAAATTCCATATATAGTAATAGCTGTTTCATGCACTTTGCTGACTATCATATATTTGGTCTTTTTGGTGTTGAGCTTTAGTCCATTTTCATCACAGACGATGGATACACTGTCGACTAGGATCTGCAGATCTTCTTGACTACTAACAAGCAGGACCGTATCATCTGCGTATCTTAGGTTATCTGTATTTACGCCATTAACCTTGATTCCATTATCAATGTTCTCTAGTGCTTTCCTGAAAATGAACTCTGAATATAATTTAAAAAGGAGTAGCGGCATGATGCATCCTTGCCGGACCCCTCTTCGTATCTCTACCTCCTCAGAGACGTTCTAGGCCACCCTGACATTAGCTCGTTGATATCAGTAAAGGTTTTTGATGATGCGTAGGCCTTTGTCATCAATGCCTACTTGCTGGATAATCTCAATCATCTTATCGTGTCGCACTCTATCGCAGGTCTTTTCAAAATCTATGAAGCACATATACACTGGGTGGCTAATGTCTCTATATCTCTGCATGAGGACCTGGAGGCTGAACAGTACTTCTCTCGTTCCTAGATTATTGCGAAATCCAAATTTTGTGTCGCTCATCTCTCCTTCAATTTTATTATATATTTGGGAGTGTATTATTCGCAGGAAGATTTTTAGTGCGTGGCTCATTAGGCTGATGGTGCGGTATTCACTGCATCTTTTTGCATTACGTTTCATAGGGATCGTTAAAAAGGTTGACCTAAGCCAGTCTGTTGGCATATTTCCAGTGTCGTATATTTTGTTGAAAATCAAAAGAAGAGTTTGTTTGCCGTTCGTTTTCAGGATTTTAATGATCTCATCTGGGCCTGCTGCTTTCCTGGTTTTCGCTAGTTTTACAGCTCTTTCTATCTCATTTATAGTTATCGGCGGCCCTGTTGCAATATCTTGGGTTTCGTTTTCAGATCTTTCGTCGTTAAAAAGCTCTTCTATGTACTCCTTCCACGTCTTCAGCTTATCTTGATTAGAATGAGTCTATCATTCTTATCTATAAGTTGTTTGTTGTTTTGTTGTGGAGCCCGGCTAATTCACTTACTTTTCTATGCATATTAAACGTGTCTTGTTTTCTTTGTAGTTTCTCTATTTCAGCACATCTGTCTTCATTGTTGTGCTTAGTATAAGCGTTTTGACGGGATTCCAATGGGCTTCAATATTGATTTGCTGTTCCGCTTCTTAAAATTTTCTTTCCAGCTCACTTGCTACTGTTTTCTGGTTTGCTTGGAGGTGATCAATATCTAATTTGAAGGATGAGACGGTCTCCTCAGTCGTTTCTTTTACCGAGACCAAAATCTCCGACAATGTCCGCTTCTTTTCCCTGTCCAATATTGGCGTTTAAATATCCCATTATGATGGTGACGTCCTTCGTATTCAGTTGATCGGTGACGCTTTTTAGCTGCTCAAGGAAAGAATATTTGTAATGACTTACAAAATTCGTGAGTTATAAAGGATTGCAAAGGTAATGTTTTATTTGCCCATGCGTTTAGTGGCTGCGACACCACTTCTGCCACCACTTTTTTGGCAAAATAAACTTAATAAATACAAGAAACGATTTACAAGAAGTGGTCGCCGTATTCAATAATCCTTTATCGGCAAAAGATGACATTGTAAGAGCTGGGGAGAAATTTACGCTTGTCTTATATAAGGCACCCCGAAATTAGAAATCTTGAAATCACTATCGGTTCATTTCATTTAATAAGTTAGTTGGCAAATCGATGTACCAAATGCAGTCATTTTGTCTAGACTACCCCCTACATCTGCTACATTAGCAGAACATTCATATCGCGATTTTCATCAGATTCATTCGTGGCGAGGAAGAACTTTAAATACAATTAAATGAGGCTGGAGCGAAATTAACAAAGTTCTGATGCCAGTGCTTACAACTCAGGTGCCAGCTCCAACTTCAATTCTTCAGCTCATATCCTGCGGCTGTACAAACGGATGTGGAAAACGATGCAGCTGCGTGAAATTTGGCTTGCGATGCTCAACAATGTGCTTGAATTGTCATGGGCAGAGTTGGTTAAATTCTGTCATGGAGGACGACTTTGCAGATGCAGATGATTAAATCTTTATATTCTATTAGTGGAATAGGCCTATAGGAGAAACCACTAACAAAAACGCGCCGAGAGCTCTACCTCAATAAGGGTGGTGTGGAAACGCGCTCAAAGTACAAAATCAACAGGTATAGAAAATTATCATTTGACCACTAACACTTTTTCATAAATATTTTTTTCAATGTGAGCCTTATAGAGAAAGAACTACTCTTCAATTTTGATTCTATCCGTTTTTTTGGTCACACTAATATTTTTCGAGATAATCGCCGCCAAAGATGACGCTGAGCTAATTTTTGTCTTCGCGCTTAGAAAAATGTTTATTTTCCAAGGTCATTTATGAGCGTTGGGTGGGAAATACGCAAAGACATTATATGACAAATTTTATGGAGAATTTTATGGAGAATATAATAAGTCCTATTACATTTTATCGTCGAAGTTACGGTTTACAAGATAAATGCCAAAGAGCGTCGTAAAGGTCACATTTAGGGGTGAGTTTTTGAGCAAAAGAGGATGAAATTCACACCGGGGGGTAGGAATTCTCCGGATCTGTGTTTGGGTTACTACTGGGACTTCTCAACCAAAATTTCAAAACTTTATAAATTTTTTCTTCTAAAAAGTCTAATTTTCTTACACTATTTCGGAAAAAAAAACAATTTAGGTACGCTTAATTGATAATTGATTAAGAATAAGAATACAAATAATTTATTAATGAGAAGTACAAAATACCATTACAATCGCCAATATTGTCAATAGAAGTCCAAAACTTCTTAAGTCTGAGAAACTCAATTTGAAAATTCATTCGTATTTATTCGAGTTTTGACGTACATAGAGTGATGATTCGTAAATGTATTGGGATGGAAGGGTAATAACCCCAAATCACAATATCGAACCCCAGCCAGGACTCGGACTGCCCTCCTCTGTACACCAAATACCCTAGATGCATGGGACGAATGTCCCCAAGCCAGAAGGCCATATACACATATTGAATGCACAAGAGCATGATAAGTCGTAAGGCAGATCGTTGACACCACAGTCTTCGCCAAACCCCTAAGCACTAAAACTCTAGAGGCTGCCATTTTTTGATTATCAATGTCAATTTGCCTCAGCGACAAGACAACATTTTTCGTTTTTCCCTGGTTAAGGTTGAGCTTATTTCCCACAAACCAGACACTGACCACTCAGCCAACCTCTCAATCAGCAATTCACATTCCTTGGCAATTACAAGAAAATTGGTGTCATCTGCATACAATGTAACGCTACCCTGCTGCAGTGTAAACAGCTTACGCGGCGCTATGAAGTTAAATCTCGGCAAATGGGGCGGAAATCATATGTGGGGACCGAAAAGTGCGCCGGGTATGACCAACTTAAACACATAGAAATGAATAGCAAAACATATATACTGATCACTCTTCGTATTAGCTTAGACTCCGGCCCGTTCAATAATCAAATTTTGTCAGAGAAAGATAGTAATTTCGGGCAGATGACGTGAAAGAGACGAAGATAAAATATAGGGTATGAATTGTGGACGAATCGGCTCCTCAATTAGTATAAGTATTTGGATCCATAGGTTAATGTTATTCCTGGTGGCATTAGATTTTCATGACGAATTTGGGCAGTGAATTACTCCACTCCGATTGAAGCTGCCAGTAAGTATTATTAAAGAATCCTAACCAATATTATAAATGCGAAAAATGCGAATAACTAATATTGTAAATACGAATGTGTTTGTTTGTTTGTTTCTTAGGCTTTCACGCATAAACTACTCAACCGATCATCATGAACTTTTATACACATATTTTCAAGAGTATAGTAAAGGACATAGGACACGTTTAACTTTTACCCGCGGATTCGTTTGCGTTGATTTTTACGGTTAGTTATAATCTTATTTCCTATTTTCTTGAAGTTATATTTGTAACAAGTTTTTATTCTTGATTTTGGGCATGCCTTAGGTTAGTTTTGGTTAATTTCTTGTTAGTTCGGCCCCTGTAGCGAGCGAAGCGAGCGGAGGGCTATGCTTGAAGTCGAATATTAGACATTCTAATGCAAACGATACAAATGTTAATATTAAACAACGCACGTCAGGCGGTAACTGTGACGGGAATGTGTTTTGCAGGCTCTCTGTAACCGTTAGTATAAAACCTGTTCTTTCTAATGCCAGAATATAGGCAACCAATTCCAAATAAGTGGTTGTCTCGAGTACTAGCAGACTAGCTCATTTTTTTTTTAATTTAATAGGATGTATGAGAGACACAATCGAAGACCTTGGAGAGGTTGCAGAATGTAGCTCCCACAAACTCTCCACCGCCCCCCCCCCCCCAAAAAAAAGCCCTCAACTATGCCTTCACATAGTTTATTAATGGCCATGACTGTTGATCTACCATTTCTAAAATAGAAATTGATTTATGGAGAGCAAGTCATTCAACTCCACGTCATCACACAGCTGTTTAGAGAGCAGGGCTTTAAATATTTTCGACAAAACAGGTATTAGCCATATCGTCCTATAAAGTTAGGGTCTTCACTTTTAAATACTGGAACCGTTTTACTTATTTGAAATAGGTGAGGCTATGTCGCCTCCTCAATGCATTTATTATACAAATTTGTGAGAGGACTAATTAGAACATTTTTTAGGGATTTTATTAACCCTATATTGAGATCATAGAGATCTTTACTGTGTTTCTTCTGTAATTCGACAATTGCAGCTCTAACTTCATTAAGAGTTACCTTACGAAAACGAAAGGTAAGGAAAAAATGTGTTCGCCCTCAATCGATTGTTATGTTATATGTCCGGGAGCGATCCGAAGAGCCGTTCGCGAATTAGTCCCAAAAATTGCGTTAAATAGGTTTGAGTTCTTGATTACTGATCTTGCAGTGAATTTTATACCGTGTTAGTTTGTATAGATTAGTTAGATTTAGTTTTAGTTGTAGTTATAGAATTTACCACAATGTATATTGACTGAATTGTTGAAAAATAGGATACTCGTTAATAAATAAATAATAATTCTGTTAATTTCATGCAATTATCGATAACTAGATTTAATTCTGCTTAATTTGATATATGATCCAAATTACCTATACTATCTGGTTATCGATAATATGTCAATTTATCAGGATAATTATGATTATATTTTCTATTTTAAAAATTGATACTATATGCGACAATTTAATGGCGTGATTGCTTTGGCGCCCCCTATAAAATACTTATAACTTTATAAATATTTGTCTCATATACAGAGTATTACGTTAAGACTTCACTTATATTTTAAAATTCAAATTTTCACAAAAAAAATTGTCTATTGAAAACAAATTAAAATATCGAAAATCCCTAGAAGTTGTTTTTATTCTCTCTCTCTCTATTTCGTCAAAGATATGTAAGAAACTCCCCTTAAAGTTTAGAATTTAGAAAAAAAAAAAAATTTAGAATTTGACGAAAAAATTGAAATTTACTAAATATATATGAAGCTCGGAATTTGATCTTTAAAATTGAAATGTGCTACAAAATGTTGAAATTTAGAGGCAATTTGGTTAATATGTACAAAATTCTCCATAAAGCTTAAAAAAAAAATTTAAAAATTGGCAAAAAAATCGAAAATGTACCAAAAATATGTACAAAAATCTGCATACATCTTAACGATAAGCAAAAATATTTAAAGCTTAGAGAAGAACGTCAAAATTTATGAAATTTTGCAAAAATGAAGCTAATATGTAAGAAACTCCCCTTAAAGCTTAGAATTTAGAAAGAAAATATTTCAAATTTGGCGAAGAAAATCGAAATTTACTAAATATTATTAAAGCTCGGAATTTGATCATTAAGTCAAAATGTACCAAAAATATGTACAAAAATCTGCATAAATGTTAACGTTAAGCGAAAATTTTTAAAGCTTAGAGATTTACGTCAAAACTTATAAAATTTTGCAAAAATAAAGCTAGTATGTAATAAACTCCCCTTAAAGCTTAGAATTTAGAAAAAAAATATATTTAAAATTTGGCGAAAAAATTGAAATTTACTAAATATATATGAAGCTCGGAATTTGATCTTTAAAATTGAAATGTGCTACAAAATGTTGAAATTTAGAAAAAGTTTGGTTAACTTGTACAAAATTCTCCTTAAAGCTTAAAATTTAGTAAACATATTTAAAAGTTGGCAAAGGAAGTCAAAATGTAACAAAAATATGTACAAAAGTCTGCATAAATCTTAACATTAAGCGAAAATATTTAAAGCTTATAAAGGTACGTCAAAACTTATGAAATTTTGCAAAAATAAAGCTAGTATGTAAAAAAACTCCCCTTTAAGCTCACAATTTGGAAAAAATATATTTAAAATTTGGCGAAAAAATTGAAATTTTCCAAATATATATGAAGGTAGGAATTTGATCATTAAAATTGAAATGTACCACAAAATGTTGAAATTTAGAGAAAATTTGGTTAATATGTACAAAATCCTCCTTAAAGCTTCAAATTTAGTAAACATATTTAAAAATTGGCAAGGAAAATTTAAAAATTGGCAAAGAAAGTCAAAATGCAACAAAAATATGTACAAAAGTCTGCATAAATCTTAACATTAAGCGACAATATTTAAAGCTTAGAGAGGAACGTCAAAACTTATGAAATCTTGCAAAAATAGAGCTAATATGTAAAAAACTCCCCTTAAAGCTTCGAATTTAGAAAAAAAATATTTAAAATTTGGCGAAAAAATTGTATTTTACCATATACATATGAAGCTCGGAATTTGATCTTTAAAATTGGAATGTACCACAAAATATTGAAATTTAGAAAAAATTTGGTTAACATGTACAAAATTCTCCTTAAAGCTTAAAATTTAGTAAACATATTTAAAAATTGACGAAGAAAGTCAAAATGTAACAAAAATATGTACAAAAGTCTGCATAAATCTTAACATTAAGCGAAAATATTTAAAGCATAAAAAGGTACGTCAAAACTTATGAAATTCTGCAAAAATAAAGCTAGTATGTAATAAACTCCCCTTAAAGCTTAAAATTTAGAAAAAAAAATATTTTAAATTTGGCGAAAAAATTGAAATTTACCAAGTATATATGAAGCTCGGAATTTGATATTTTAGAATTGAAATGTGCTACAAAATGTTGAAATTTAGAAAAAATTTCATTATCATGTTAGTACAAAATTCTCCTCAAAGCTTAAAATTTAGTAAACATATTTAAAAATTGGCGAAGAAAGTTAAAATGTAACAAAAATATGTACAAAAGTCTGCATAAATCTTAACATTATGCGAGAATATTTAAAGCTTAGAAAGGTACGTCAAAACTTATGAAATTTTGCAAAAATAAAGCTAGTGTGTAAGAAACTCCCCTTAAAGCTTAGAATATAGAAAAAAAAATATTTTAAATTTGGCGAAAAAATTGAAATTTACTAAATATATATGAAGCTCGGAATTTGATATTTTAGAATTGAAATGTGCCACAAAATGTTGAAATTTAGAGAAAATTTGGTTAATATGTAGAAAATTTTCCTTAAAGCTTAAAATTTAGTAAACATATTTAAAAATTGGCAAAGAAAGTCAAAATGTAGCAAAAAATGTACAAAAGTCTTTATAAATCTTAACATTAAGCAAAACTATTTAAAGCTTAGAGCGGGACGTCAAACTTATGAAATTTTGCAAAAAATGAAGCTAGTATGTAAAAAACTCCCCTTAAAGCTTAGAATTTAGAAAAAATATTTAAAATTTGGCGAAAAAATTGAAATTTACCAAATATTAAGCTCGGAATTTGATCATTAAAATTGGAATGTGTCACAAAATGTTGAAATTTAGAAAAAATTTGGTTAACATGTACAAAATTCTCCTTAAAGCTTAAAATTTAGTAAACATATTTAAAAATTGGCAAAGAAAGTCAAAATGTAACAAAAATATGTACAAAAGACTGCATAAATCTTAACATTAAGCGAAAATATTTAAAGCTTAGAAAGGTACGTCAAAACTTATGAAATTTTGCAAAAATAAAGCTAGTATGTAAAAAAACTCCCCTTAAAGCTTTGAATTTAGAAAAAATATTTAAAATTTAGCGAAAAAGTTGAAATTTACTAAATATATACACACACCGGCATAATTATAGGAACGGGCAAAATTTACACTAAGTTTGACTTAAATTTTCTCTTGAACCCTTGACTCGATTTTGACTTTTTTTTAGTTAGCTTGTAGCCTGGTTCTTTCAGAATTCGTTAGAGGTATTGCTTATTTTAAAAAATTGGTCCTAATATCATATACAGAGCTAAAAGTAAAGTAATGTTAATTTGTCAATTTTTGGGACACTCTGTAGAGTGAACGAATGAAATTCAATCTCATTCGATAATGCCAAATTAAAGATTGATCCTTTCTGAACATTTCCTTTTTTTATTCACTCTGATACCTCAAATATTAAGGATGCTACAGAGTTTTATTAATAATAGTGCATTGGCCTACTTTTTAAGGGTCAATGAATTTTCGTTAATCTTTAATATGTTTTTTATTTTTTATGGCATTAAGTTTCATTCCTGACAATGTTACCGTTACTTATACTGGAATAAATAAAAGTCCCTTCTATGTTTTCCATTTTGTGAAATGTTATTTTCGAAGGCCTTCCTTCTTACTTGATCCAGGCTTAGGACTGGTCCAATTTGTGCTTTAGTGCATAAATTGGAGCTTGTTTATTTATCTCTGTATAGATAACGGTAACACTATCAGGAATGAAACTTAGTGTAATAAAAAATTGAGATTTAATGGTCTCTATAACAGATCAAAGATTAACGAAAATTCATTGACGCTTAAAAAGTAGGCCAATTCACTATTTTTAACAACACCCTGTAGCATCCATAATATTCGAGATATCAGAGCGAATGAAAAATGAAAATGTTCAGAAAGGATTAATCTTTAATTTGGCATTATCGAATGATATCAAATATCATTCGTTCACTCTACAAAGATTAAGGGAAATGCATCGACCCATAAAAAGTACTATTTTTAACAAAACTCTGCAGCATCCTTAATATTCGAGGTATCAGAGTGAATAAAAAAAGAAAATGTTCAGAAAGGATCAACCTTTAATTTGGCATTATCGAATGATATCGAATTTCATTCGTTCACTCTACAGAGTGTCACATAAATTGACAAAAAAACATTACTTTCTTTTTAGCCCTGTATATGACATTAGGACCAATTGTTGAAAATCAGTATTATCTCTCTAACGTATTCCTAAAGAACCAGGCTTAGGAACATATTTAAAAATTGGAGAAGATTTTAAAATGTACCAAACATATGTACAAAAGTCTGCATAAATCTTAACATTAAGCGAAAATGTTTAAAGCTTAGAGAGGTACGTCAAAACTTATGAAATTTTGCAAAAATGAAGCTAGTATGTAAAAAACTCCCCTTAAAGCTTAGAATTTAGAAAAAATATTTAAAATTTGGCGGAAAAATTGAAATTTACCAAATATTAAGCTCGGAATTTGATCATTAAAATTGGAATGTGCCACAAAATGTTGAAATTTAGAAAAAATTTGGTTAACATGTACAAAATTCTCCTTAAAGCTTAAAATTTAGTAAACATATTTAAAAATTGGCAAAGAATGTCAAAATGTACCAAATATATGTACAAAAGTCTGCATAAATCTTAATATTAAGCGAAAATGTTTAAAGCTTAGAGAGGGACGTCAAAATATATGAAATTTTGCAAAAATGAAGCTAATATGTAAGAAACTCCCCTTAAAGTTTAGAATTTATAAAAAAAATATTTCAAATTTGGGGAAAAAATCAAAATTTACCAAATATAGGTATATTAAGCTAGGAATTTGATCATTAAAATTGAAATGTGCCACAAAATGTAGAAATTTAGAGAAAATTTGGTTAATATGTACAAGATTCTCCTTAAAGCTTATAATTTAGTAAACATATTTAAAAATTGGAGAAGAAATTTAAAATGTACCAAACATATGCACAAAAGTCTGCATAAATCTTAACATTAAGCGAAAATATTTAAAGCTTAGAGAGGAATGTCAAAATTATGAAATTTTGGAAAAATGAAGCTAGTATGTAAAAAATTCCCCTTAAAGCTTAAAATTTAGAAAAAAAATATTTAAAATTTGGCGAAGAAAATCGAAATTTACCAAATATATTTAAAGCTCGGAATTTGATCATTAGAATTAAAAAGTGCCACAATATATTGAAATTTAGAAAAAAATTGGTTAATATGTACAAAATGCTCCTTAAAACTTAAAATTTAGTAAACATATTTAAAAATTAGCAAAAAAAAGTCAAAATGTACAAAAATATGTACAAAAATCTGCATAAATCTTAACGTTAAGCGAAAATATTTAAAGCTTAGAGAGGAACGTCAGAACTTATGAAATATTGCAAAAATAAAGCTAGTATGTAAAAAACTCCCTTTAAAGCTTAGAATTTAGAAAAAAATATATAAAATTTGACGAAAAAATCGAAATTTACAAAATATATATGAATCTAGGAATCTGATGATTGAAATGTGCCACAAAATGTTGAAATTTAGAGCAAATTTGGTTAATATGTACAAAATTCTCCTTAACTTATTGGGAGCAGTTTATAATATGTCTCGAAAATCATGCCCGTTTCTAAAACTAATTTTTCTTTATTTTCATACTGTATTTAATCGTATTTCAGTATGTCATTAAAACCAACACTTAAATTAAAAGAAAAAAAGCAGCAACTCGTGAATAAATACCTACCGTTTATGGGTATGCCACTGGTCACCACAAAAACAAGAGAAAACTGCTATTTAAATAAATATTTTTTTTTGTAGAAACCCTGCACCTACGTGCATAGAAATTTTGGTTAAAAATATGCTTTTCTTTTACACCCTGTATATAGGATGCTATCTGAAACCAAAAAAAACATCCTAAAAGGCCGTTTCGGAAAGAATTTGTCTTTTAAATTCTGCAGAAGGTGCATCGTTATTTATATCCTTAACCAAAAATTCGCTTGGTTTGCATAAATTGTCCAGCAGTTTAGTTTTTATTACAAAAAAATCAATAGAAGCAGCCTTTGAAAGATCATACTTTTTCGGACACACGATAAATAGGTATTTGTGGCTCTCAAGAAGTTTGCGTTATATATGAAATTTGAGACACATGATATATTTTTATCGTCAATAACTAATCAGCATTAATCAAATTAAACAATAAATAATTTCGTCATTAAACGTAATAGACGAAATCGGCATTTAAAATCAGTCCTCGACTTGGCGGCATCGACGATGAATCCTCGCGTGTCGGAAGCGCCGAGTGTCTCTTGTTGGCGGTGGCCGGCGGCCGTCGTGTCCGACGACGCTCATCCAGACGCACCTCATGTTGTCGAATCCGCATCGCGACGCGTCTGCTGCAGCGCCGCCGTCGCGCCGTAAGTTCGGGCGTCCACCGACAGATGGGCTGCGGGGACCGGCTTCAGTATAGCTCTAACTCCACGACCGTTAACATCGATCGCCCTCGGCCCGTCTGGTGCCACTGGTACTCTCTTGGTACTCTCCCGGTGTCGATCCCGGCGGCGGCGGCGCGCGGAATTCCTTCTGGTGCATTTTTTTCCAGCGCGATTTTTTTTCGTTAGTGATTCAATAATTGATGTGATTAATTGTCATTCGAAAAAGTGTTTCGTGATAATGATGTGAGTGAGCGGGTATGTCAATTCCAGAAAAAGTAACCCCGCACCGTTCAGAAAATGAAGAAACACCTCCCGGGGTTGAGACTAGTCTGTTTATTGATTCGGTACCTGGATGTGAGAATTCGACGTTCGACGGGGCCGTAGTGAAGTCGTCGCATTAATCCCCCCCTCGATTCGAATCCGCGCCACCAGACATGTGTAAAATATCGTACGAAAAATGTATATGTTTTATATTTCTAATAGTAATTTTAGTCGTTTTAATTTGTTCCGGTTTCCCCATAGATAACGTAGCCATGTCGAACACTAGCAAAAAATTATTCCGTAACTCGAGCTCCGCACATTTTTTAAATAGGATTTATAGCGCAAAGAGTACCACCGAACACAGGCTGCGACACCTCAGACAGTTGAGGGCAGAAACGCGCGATTTACGAACTCCAAACACGCCGACTGGTCACATAGAGGCCATGGTTTTCCAAAACGACGACGCGAATACGAGCGAACTTTCCGCCCAAATCCCTTCACCCCTTACGATAAAAAATACTCGATCGCAACGATCCTCCGGCGATTCCCGCCACCGATCGAAGCAACATCATCATCATCATCTTCAGGAGTGTCAGCCGGAACACTTTTCCACCAAAGCCTATAAATCGCAGATTGTCCTTCGAGTGAAAGTGCAGGGCATCGAAAGAACAAATTACACGGTGAGCTTTAAACTGATCGAACAACTAAAGAAACCTTCGTCTTTTCCCGTACACGAGTGCCTCACTTTACAATTTTCCAATCGTACTACCGCGGGCAATTATTGCGATAAAGGACGTCGCGGCGGCAGAAAAAATCTAGTCAAAGCCGACATTAGGGCTTCTCAGGAATACGTTTTGTTCCTGAACGCTTCGGGTGCGAATAAATGCGCCCCGTCGTATTCTCCCGAATGGATTTCGAGTCGCAGGAGGAAGCAAAAGGATTATATGTTGAGAGTCTTGAAGAAAGTCTGCAATCCGAAGTTCAGTAAGTACCGTTCCGTTTGTTTAGATTAGCGTCAAAGTTAACCAAAATTGCCTTTCAGCTTCCCGCATAGGTAGATCATTCCACTTAGTGCGTTCTTACGAGAATCATTTCGGTATTATTTTCAAAATAAAATGAGAATCTTGATATAAAAACATTAGTTACAAATCAGGCTTTTTGTACATTTCTTCATGTCAAATTTATGATGGATGCCTATTGATAACATTGCCCTAGTTATATTGAATATTGTATTTCTTCAAACACTTTTCAGCATCGTGTTAATATTGAAGGAGGCGTTGCTACTTGCGGTTTTATAAAGAAGGATTTATGTAATTATATGAATTAAAATTTGAAGCGCAGCTCAGCGCACTTCTTCAAGATACCATTGACATTTTCTGATATTTCCATTTCTAGGGTGCATGCTTGCTTTAATCCTGAGTTAAACAGCATATTTTATAGAGAAATTTCTCGATTTTTTTTTAATTCAACCTAAAGCTCCACGAATTTCTCACAATAAAAGACTGATTTCTTCGAAACTGGGATTTTACAACTGCTTTCGAGCAAGAAAATTTCGCCTTAATTTAAAACTAAATATTTTCTAACCAGGCATGATATCGATCTCCGGTTTTTAATGGTTAATAGATTTGTCCCTTAAGAAAGAAATTTCCAATGTTGTTTTTTTTTAAGCTGTCAAAATTTTTATATACAGGGTGTCAAAGAAGGCGATGATTTTTGCTCCAATTTCAATAGCATGTAACTTTCATAATATATTTTTTTTAATTTTATCACTGCACGTAAATTGAATCACTGGTCTATAGTAAATAATGTAGTCTATCAAATTTTTGATATCTCCTATATTTTAAGAGATTACGAGAAGCTTGTTCTTGTTCAGTAAAAAAAATATGTACCTAAATGTTGTGATGTGCAGTGGCGTACTGATAATTAAAGTCCGGATTTATAAGCATAGTGCTTATGATAAATAATAAAAGCTGATGAAATTTCTTCCCAAATATGGCCGAAACATGAAAAAATACATCATCTGACAAAAAATATTTATGCCTTTTTTCCTTTTTTAACGTTTTGTGCCTTTTTCAACCTTTCGTGCATATTTGATGCTTTTCTACATATATTTTAACGAAATTGCACAAAAATGTGAAATTGGCTTAAACAATACAATATATTGAAATTTTAAACAAAATATCTTTGATTTTAAATGGAGAAGTAGTTGAAGATTTAAATATGAATCCGGCACTCTTGGCAATGTATAAATTTGCACCAATCGCAAGTGTTGATGTTGAACCGAGCTTTTCGAGCTATAAAAATATTTTGAGTGATAGACGGGGAAATTTTACTATGGAACATTTAGGAGAGCATATGGTTATTTCATCTTTCAATGAAAAATAAGTTTACTTTTCTTTGATTTGAAGTTTTGTTTAAAGTTAAGATTTTTTCTTTTAGTTAAGAAGTGTTGCGTTTATTTAGTTTGTTGCTTCGTTTAGTATTAGATTTATAGAAGCAAACAAGTTCTTGCAGAACGAAGTTACATATTAAAACATAAGCTATGTTCATATTATATTCAATATAAAATGTTTACTTTACGCAAAAATAAATATACCTTCTTTAAATTTAGGTATACATATGCCATTTTCATGCTTTTTTTGTTATTTACCCTGCTTTTTTCTGTAAAATCGTTATACTTTTTTAGCGCTTTATTTGCATTTTTTTATTCTTATAAATCCGAACTTTACTTATAATCATTACATGTGTATGGTTTATGAATATCTCACAATTTTTCACATTTTTTTTTGTATTGGAAAGTACTCGCTCGCAAAATCAAACACATCAAATTAGTGATATTTAATTTTAAAGGCTTTCAAAACAAGTTTAATTTTATAAATAAATAAAATTTTTCAAAAAATTTAATTAAAAAATTTTAATTTTTAAATTTTTTTTTTAGATACAGTGCAATTTTAAAAAGTAAAAAAAATGGAAAAAAATGCTTAATCTAGAAGCGAGTACTTTCCAATACAAAACAATCGGGAAAAAATGTGAGTTACTGATAAACCATAGTATAAGTACGCCACTGCACATCACAACATTTAAGCACAATTTTTTTCAAATGCCTGAAAGTAAATAGATATTTGCAGATTTTAAAATAATTCGTACTTTCTCAACATTCTAGTGTCCAGACTGGAAATATAGGTAAAATTGCCTATATATTTGATGTCTCAAACCTTTTCGAGGAAAATTAGTATTTTTACAATTAGAGTAAAATTATGAATGTTTCGATTTTTGTCAAATAATGGATAGTTCACAAATATTTGAAGATTTTGAAATAATTCGGACTTTTTCAAAATTCTAATGTCAATTCTGAAAATCTTGGTAAAATTGCCTATATATTTGGTAAATCTCAGAGCTTTTCGAGGAAAATTAGTATTTTTACAATTAGGGTGAAAACATAAATGTTTCGATTTTTTCAAATGCTGGAAAGTTTACAAACATTTGAAGATTTTGAAATAATTCGGACTTTCTCAAAATTCTAGTATCAATTCTGAAAATCATGGTAAAATTGCCTATATATTTGGTAACCCTCAGAGCTTTTCGAGGAAAATTAGTATTTTTACAATTAGGGTGCAAACATGAATATTTCGATTTTTTTCAAATGCTGGAAAGTTCACAAATATTTAAAGATTTTGAAATAATTCTGACTTTCTCAAAATTCTAGTGTCAATTCTGAAAATCTTGGTAAAATTGCCTATATATTTGGTAAATCTCAGAGAGTTCCGAGGAAATTTAGTATTTTTACAATTAGGATGAAAATATGAATGTCTCGATTTTTGTTAAATGCTGGAAAGTTCACAAACATTTGAAGATTTTGAAATAATTCGAACTTTCTCAAAATTCTAGTGTCAATTCTGAAAATCTTGGTAAAATTGCCTATATATTTGGTAAATCTCAGAGCTTTTCGAGGAAAATTGGTATCTTTACATTTGGGGTGAAAACATGAATGTTTCGATTTTATTTCAAATGCTGGAAAGTTCACAAATATTTGAAAATTTTGAAACCATTCGGACTTTCTCAAAATTCTAGTGTCAATTCTGAAAATCTTGGTAAAATTGCCAATATATTTGGTAAATCTTAGAGCTTTTCGAGGAAAATTAGTATCTTTACATTTAGGGAGAAAACATGAATATTTCGAATTTGATCAAATACTGGAAAGTACACAAATATTTGAAGATTTTGAAATAATTCGACTCTTCTTTAAAATTCTAGTGTCAATTAGGAAAATCTTGGTAAAATTGCCTAGATATTTGGTAAATCTCAGAGCTTTTCGATGAAAATTAGTATTTTTACAATTAGGGTGAAACCATGAGTGTTTCGATTTGTTTCAAATGCTGGAAAGTTCACAAACTTTTGAAGATTTTGAAATAATTCAGACTTTCTCAAAATTCTAGTCTCAATTCTGAAATTCTAGGTAAAATTGCCTATATATTTGGTAAATCTCAGAGCTTTTCGAGAAAAATTTGTATTTTTACAATTAGGGTGAAAACATGAATGTTTTGATTTTTTTCAAATGCTGGAAAGTTCACAAACATTTGAAGATATTGAAATAATTCGAACTTTCTCAAAATTCTTGTGTCAATTCTGGAAATCTAGGTAAAATTACCTTAGTGAATCTCAGAGCTTTTCGAGGAAAATTAGTATTTTTACAATTACAATTGAAGATTTTGTAATAATAGAGACTTTCTTACCCTAGAAATGATTGCCTTTGGCTCCACAAATGATTAAATTTGGTTTGAATTGTCATAGAGCCACTTCGGCCCAGGCTCAAGGATGTAAACTGCACAAGTGCAAGTTTAGTGACCCTAATGAAATGTGTACCTATATTTCTTCGATTCGATATCAAGTCGGATATCGTTTTCAATAAAAGCAAAAAACTAAAAATGAAAATGGTTAGCAAATACAATAAAACAGTAAAATGCTCTTGCAGATTGTCAGGCTTTGAACTGACTTTGATCAGATGACAGTTATAATGCCATATTTAATTACTGGTTAACTGGTATTTAGTTTGATAATGAGGTGTTATTTGGTAAATTAATTTGTTTTTGAAGTTTTATATATCTATAATTTGGTGTTATTCGCTTAGGAAGAATTTAATGATTTTTGTT
>MU189766.1:49110-82183 GCA_016904865.1 Pissodes strobi | reverse complement strand
CTATTAAAATATTGGCATTCATTACGACACTCTACTATCATTACTTGATTATCGCATAATTTTCTACGCCTATACTTTACTTAATTTTTCAGAGGTTTACTCTCTATACTTTAATTAGATTCAACATACAGATGTTTCATTAAAATACAGTTAGATAACTAATAAAAATGCAACGTCACATCAATATTCGATAAAATATCAACTATTACTATGATCATGACAGATTTTAAATGTAACAACTTTGACAGTTCATGGTTACTATTAATTTAGTAAATTTTAAAGATTTGTTCATTACTGTGATTGCTCGTAGAAAAATAGTGCTTGTGACTTACATTTAATGACGTTTGAGACACTCGCCTTCTTTACGACACTCCTCTTAATTAATTTTTTAAATATTTACTATCTGTACTTTAATGAATTTCATTAAAACACAGATGTTTCATTAACTTACAGCTAGATGTATAGTTAATAAAACTGCAACATCAAAGCCATGCCCATGATAAATTCACGGTCTATGAACTTTGACAGGGAACCGTTATTAATTATTTAGTAAATTTTGTTAATTATTTTTCATTATCGTGACTGGGCGTAAAAAAATATTATATGCTACTCACATTTAATGACTATAAAGTCATTCGCCTTCATTACGATACTCATCTATAGTTTGCGTCTTAAGTCACATACTCGTGTCTTAATAGCTATCATTCAACGGTAATTGCATAATCTACTATTTTTATGATATTTAATGACTATTAAAATATTGGCATTCATTACGACACTCTACCATCATTACTTGCTTATCGCATAATTTTCTACGCCTATGCTTTCGTTAATTTTTCAGAGGTTTACTATCTATACTTTAATTAGATTCATCAACATATAGATGTTTCATTAAAATACAGTTAGGTAACCAATAAAAATGCAACGTCACATCAATATTCGATAAAATATAAAATATTACTATGATCATGACAGATTTAAAATGTAACAACTTTGACAGTTCATGGTTACTATTTATTAAGTAAATTTTAAAGATTGAAATTGTTTGTTCATTACTGTGATTGCTCATAGAAAAATAGTGCTTGTGACTTACATTTAATGATTTTTAAGACACTCGCCTTCTTAATTAATTTTTTAAATATTTACTCTCTGTACTTTAATGAGTTTCATTAAAACACAGATCTTTCATTACCTTACAGCTAGATTTATAACTAACAAAACTGCGACATCAAAGCCATGCCCATGATAAATATGCGGTCTATCAACTTTGACAGGGAACAGTTATTAATTAGTTAGTAAATTTTGTTAAATATTTTTCATTATCGTGACTGGGCGTGAAACAATATTATATGCTACTCACATTTAATGACTATTAAGTCATTCGCCTTCATTACGATACTCATCTATAGCTTGCGTCTTAAGTCACATACTCGTGTCTTAATAGCTATCATTGCATAATCTACTATTTTCTACTCCTATATTTTAGTTGATTTTCTAGCCATTAATTACCTGCATTTTAATGAGATTAATGAGGTTACAGATCTTTCCTTAAAATGCTGCTAGATTTATTACCACGTTTAAAATTTATAAATTTTGGGCACTTCAAAGTTACTGCTTACAGTATCAATTTTCAAAGTTAGATTGATTTAGATTTTAGTTCTTTTATTAAGATACAATGCAACATCACATTCATACTGACTGAATAGTCATTATCAAAAATTGCCATAACCATGATATTTATAACAACATTAGCGTTGAAAAGTGCTTTTTCTATAAGCGTACGCAAAGTTGTATTTTGTGGAAAAGTAAAACTTTGTAACAGTCATTATTCGCTTTGCCTAAATACGTTCGCACTTACTGATATTTCAGTAAAAAAAAAAACATATTTTTCAAGTATCCTGTATAATGTAATGTAATGCTGATTTTGACACCTGCCTAATATCAGGATTTTCTTCCAATTTATAAATTGTTGTTGTAGTTCAAGTTTCATTGAAGATTTTTCAAAAAATAACCATTGTTTTTCTGATTATTGTTAACTGATGCTCGTAGAAACATATTGCTCCTAACACGTGCGCAAAGCGTCTTTTCCGCACTTAAAACATTTTGCTGTTCCTATCTGTTATTGGGTGCGGAAAGGAACAAAGTCAAGTCGAAGTGTCAAATCAAATATGCTTTAAAATTGACACCATCTGCCCTCTGATCAAATAGCGACGCGACGTATTGAAAATTCTTTTCAACACGTGTTATATAAGGCATTTTCTAGCCAAGTTAACTGGTCGTTTTTCTTATTTTCATAGGTAGACGCAGGAGAGCGAATTTCTCTTCTTAATCTTCCTATAGATATTTAGATACTGATGGCATTTGGGTAGGTGCATCGATATCGATTATCGATACAGTGTCATCACTAGAAACATGCCCAATAAATATTGCTGTAACGATATAAGTGATGGAAAACCGTTTATCGGCTGATAATTACACGCTCGATTTTCTCCGTACTCATTTAAAAAGTTCCTAGTCTCATTTAATTAATACCGCGACATTCGCATCGATTCTTCCACCGCACTTTTTCAGCCTAATTAATTGTCGAATAACGATCGCACGATTGGAATGCTGTTAAGACAACAGCCGGGTAAAAAAGTATTTTGTCGATCAAAGGGAGAAATTTAAATCATGCTAATTGGCAAGTGTAATTAATTGCTTTGCATTGGATAAGCTGATAATATTTTTTATGGTGGCCTACAATTAATGGACTGTATATAGGATGATACAGTTGAGATCGGATACAAAGGGTCTTAGCAACTACTTTTTGAGACTTGAGGACGCAATAATTTCTAGTAAAAATTGGGGTTAAAAACGCTTAATTCCGAAGATGCTGGGTGCTAAATAATGGATTTCAATGGTAATTGTTATGTGTTCAAATAAACCCAGACTATTTTAATATATTTAGAATAAAGAATTATAGAATTTAAGAAAAATGATCCTAGGGGGGATTTTTCTGCTTGCTCTGAATAATTAACCAAAAAGCGTACGCCTGGCTGCTTTGTAACAAGTTGTTTTTTCTTTCTTACGCTATTGCTTAAATGGCTCAGTCGTACCAATTATAGCACCTGCATAACATTTTTAGATCACAAGTCGGCTAGTAAACATACATATAAATAAAATAATTATAGGTTTTACAGAAACAGAATGCCATTTAACTAGACATCAGCTGATTAACTGGCGCCTATTGCACTGAAATCAAAGTCCCCTATAATTTCTTTCAATAAATATATAAATTATGCCTCGTGCAATTGCCGCTTTTTTTTTCTACCACATGTCGCATGACTTTTTCAATTTTTTTCTCTTAAATTGCGCAACCGAATGCATACAAGTGTCGTAATATTATTGCTGATTTCTACAACAATGAAATAGACTTGTCAACCTTGCTTATTTCATCTGTCGGCCGGCTATTTAAGGTATTTTACACCGTAAATATATAGGTAAGATATTTTAAACTTGGAGGTCAAAAATTGACTTGAAATAATCCCCTAAACTCTATTTCTAATACCGGATTTTAAAAAAAATAATGCGAAGGAAAACGAAAGTTTGAAATTTGAAAATATTCTCCCTTAAAATCTAATAGGACGCATCACTAAAATTTTAAAAATAATCGACAGTAAATTAAAGCATATAATAGAAGAAGAGGATAGCCTACAGGTCTAGACATATATGACGCATAACTCTCTTTCCTCATATTTTAACACAGAAAATAATAGTTTTATTCTTGCGTTAGCTGACACGAATCGTAGAACATACTATTTAGTAAACCCCCATCTGCTTAATGCTCTTATTTTATGCAAATTCACTGATACGAATGGTAGAACATAGTATATACAACTAACCCAACCAGTTCAACGATCGATCCTTGTCAGAGCAAGATGGAGGATTTAGGTGCAGATGACGTGGAAGACACTAAGATAAAAAATTTACCCCATGCTTGATTTGAATTGCTCGATGTGTCACAGATGGAGAGAGTTAAATCTCCATCTGTCTTTACCA
This sequence comes from Pissodes strobi, assembly GCA_016904865.1. NCBI lineage: Eukaryota > Metazoa > Arthropoda > Insecta > Coleoptera > Curculionidae > Pissodes > Pissodes strobi. The sequence goes on along the minus strand of MU189766.1, from coordinate 78,145 downwards.
ACGCTATATCTCCATCTCTACTTTCGATCTCGTCATATCACAAAATTTATAACGTCACGCGTTCTCCATATCTCTCATTTTGTAACTGTTATAACGCACTTACCAGCTTACTCTCCAGGTATATCGCGCCTAAGAAATTTAGATATTAAGACATTAAAGGAATATTATTTTGGAAATATAAGAATAGAAAATTAAACATAAAAATGTAATCAGCAGACGCGACATAATTCTAATCAAAAATTTGGGGCAATAATTAAGAGGCAAAACTCTGAAAGCCTAATAATATAAAAAGCAGCTAAACTAAAAAAACAGAGCGAAAAAGAGAAAATTTCAAATATGAAGACCCTGGTCGATCGTCTTCTTTTCTGAAGACCGGCAAAAGGTCCAAAGACATAATAAACATTCTCAAAAATCCAAAAGTTTGTCAGAAAAGATATTAAACAAATAAAACCAATAATGATAAGAAAAAATAACAGCCTGGTAAAAATTAAAAAAAAAACAAACAATAGTAATGGGATGATCATCAATATCTAAGAAACAAAATTTTGACGCTCTACGGACAAACAAGCAGGATTTAGAAATAAAGTGGGCCGAAAACTGGCAACAGGACGAATAACTAAACTAATGCCTTGTTTAAAGAGATTTCAATATCTACAGGTACGAAAGAAATTAAAAGAATAATATCTATAAAATATGATTAAAATGGTGTAGTAAAAATAAAAATTTAAGCAGATTGCAAACACGATATAAACTTTAAAAAAAAATTGAAGCATTAAAGGTAAAAAGTCAGAATTTAAAAAATAAAGTAAAATAAAAGAAAATTATTCTGGCTGAAAATCGTCAACAGGACAAAAAGCTAAAATCTCTAAAAAAATTAATGAAAAATGAGGTAAAGGCACTATCTATGCTGAAATCTGGCAACAGAACGAATGATTAAATTTTGTCAAACATTTAAAACATTGAACGTGGATAAAAAAAGAAGATTTTAAAGAAATGAAACAAATACTATTTAGAAAAGATAAAAATGAAGCTGGAACTAAAATGCAGAAACGAGATGATCTTTAAACAAAAATTTGCAATTCTTTAGAGGTAAGATTCTCACAGCGTAAAAGGCAAAAAGACAGCTAAACTCTTTTTTTTTAAAATCGCGACGGTAAAAATAAAAAAATACATGAATTAATGAATAATTTAAACAACTAATATTAAGAACGGTGCAGCAAAAATGAAAAAGATAACCAAATTATAGATATGAGATGATTTTCGACAGCAAGCATGAGGCAACAAGTAAGAGGTAAAAATCTCAAAAATCAGAAATTTGAAAATAAAGAGAGAGAAAAGAAAAATATGAAGATACTTAAACTATGCTGAAAATTCGTAAGAGGACGGAAAGCAAAAATTCTTAAAAATACACAAGTATTGAATAAAACTTCAAAAAACGCTACAGGTAATTAAGGAATTAAACGAATAATAGTTTTAAAAAAATTAAAATAGTGCAGTAAAGTTAAAAAAGTAAATAATCTGCATATACGAAATGATCTTTTAACAAAATTTAAAGCCAATACCAAGAGGCAGAACTCTAACAGATTGAAAAAGAAAAATCAAAATTTGAAAACTAATCGATTTTATTAATTGCTGAAAACCCGTTATAGGATAACGATAAAGTCTTGGAAGTAAAACTCTCGAAACTTTAAAGACAAAAAGCAGAATTTTCAAAATAAATGCAAGAAGAGAAAATTCAAAAGTTTTTGAAAAGATAAAAATAGTGTAGCCTAAATAAAAATTTAACCAAACGGCAAATACGAGATAGCTTTTTTAAAAATGTTAAAGCATTATCTACGCAACAAGAAGCCCAAAGCAATAGAGATAAAAAGGTAGGCTGATGAGAAGAGAGAAAATGATTCATTTGGAAAACTGACAACAGCACAAAAAGCTAAAATAATAAAAAAATCATTGAAGAAAGGTTTTTCACATGATCAACATAATATTGCTTGAGATGGAGAAGAATCGATACTGTGTCATCACCAGAAGACACTATTTTTATTCTATGCTGACACCTGGCCCCAAGACGAAGGACTAACATTTTTCAAAATATCAGGCGCTTGAATACAAAAATAAAGATATTACCGAAATGAAAGGAATACCATTTGCAAAATATAAGAATGGTGTAGTAAAAATAAAGACGTAACTAAGCAGCGGTCACCAAATGATACTTGAACAAAAACTTGCGGCAACAATTAAGAGGCAAAACTTTCAAAGCGTAAAAGATAAAAAATACAGCAAAACTTTTTTCAAAGTTTAAAAAAACAGGTAAGAATAAAAGTGTAACCATACTACAGACATGAGACAATTTCTAAAAGAAAACTCAAGGCTTAAAGTAAAAGGCAAAAATCTCAAAGGTTAAAAGGCAAAAAAGGCAAAATTTACCAAGTAAAGGGAAAGAAAAGAAAGCATAAAATTTACAAGACGCAGAGCTAAAATTTTTCAAAAATGCATATCAATAAAGCCCTCGATAAAACTAGAAAGAAAGTTACAGATATTGAAGAAACGAAACAAATGCTAGTAAAAAAGCTAAGAAAAGTGTAGTAGATGTAAGATTATAAGAGATAATTTTCAAAAGATCAGTAAAAGGCAAAAATCTCAAAGCCTAAATGACAAAAATATTAAATTTAGTAAGTAAAGGAGAATAAAAGAAAACAGAATGCTGCCAAGTTATGCTTAAAATTCCCAAAAGCACGAAAATTTAAAATTCTCAAAGCTTGAAAGAGAATAAGGTGAAGTTTACTAAGTAAAGGGAAAAGCAAAAGAAAATAAAGTAAAAAAGAACTAATGCTTCTAAACTATGCTGAAAACACCCAATAACACGGAAATCAAAAATTTTTCAAAAATGCATAATAATAAAGCCTCGTATAGAACTTCAAAAAATATTACATGTATTGAAGAAATTAAACGAACACTAGTAAGAGAAAAAGAAAAGTGTAGTAAATGTAATAATGTATCCAAACTGTAGACAAGAGATGATCATTGAAAGAACCTGAAGCCAATGCCAAGAGGCTCTTAAAGATTGAAAAGTAAAAGGTCGTAATTTGAGGACACTGATCGGCCTTATTTGTTGCTCAAAACCGACCAAAGTATTAAAGGCCAAACATTTTCAAAAATTCACAACGAGATGAATTTTCGAAGATCTTCTGCTTCTGGAAGCTTTAGGACAAAAAGAATAAACGATAAAAAATTGTCAACAATTGAAGGCACTGCTCTTATTATTCTGAGCAGAACAATGGCAACATGATGAATGATTAAAATGTTGCACAAAACTCATGAAAATAAATCCTTGGATAATGTTTTTTAAATAAATAAAATGAATAATATATAGGGAAGAAAAAAACGGTGTAGTAAAAATGAAAATTTAACAGGTATGCAAACACGAGATGGCCTTAAAAAAATTTGAAGTAATAACTAAGAAACACACTCTCAAAACATTAAAGATAAAAAAGGTAGGATTTAAAGAATAAAGCCAAACGAAAGAAAATTATCCGGCAACAAGACGAAAGCCTAAAATTTCTAAACAAATTTTCTCGAAAAATTAGTCATCCTGCTTTTTGCATAATGAACTTAATAGTGAATGAGATAAATTTGAAGGCTTTAAATATAATACTTTGATTTATGGTCTTATTTTTAAGATTTTCTTTGTATTTTTATTGTATTAATTTATGCTGGAATTTGTTTGGTAAAATAGAATAAAATATCGTTCCAAGTTTTATATAAAAGTTGCTTTGTCCACAAGCGTAGTTTTACAAGAATTTTTTTCATATTTAGATAGCAGTAACCGTTAAAGGTACGTTTTCCTAAAGATATAATTCAAATAATCATTTTTAAAATAAAAGAAATATCTTCATATTAAAAAAACCCGGTGGTCTCATAAATAAATCAATTTCTCGTCAATTTTACTTGGAATAATTGTCACTCCTTTTGAATGTCGAATAAATACTTATTTACATTTTTTTCCTGGTATTTAATGGCCAATAAATATCTCAAATATTCACCAAGGTAAAAAAAGAACTTTACATAATTTAAGGCTATTTTACTGGCAAAGACATGAAACAAATACTATAAGAAATATAAGAAAGGAGTAATGAAATTAAAAATAAAACCAAGCTAAAGACCTCACGAATTTTCAAACAATTATTTGACAGTAGTTAAAGGAACCAAAAATCTAAAGACATAACATAGAGAGAATTTTATACAACTTTGTATAGGAATGAAATTCTATAGCAATGAATTTTTATCTCGCACTTCGCATCTTCATCTTCATCAGACATTGGATCGTCTGCTGGTCATCCATATATTGGGCTTCGCCTTCTTCATGGGATGGTTCTCTTGAAGAGTCAAATTTTCTTCCCTTTTTAGGCTGACTTGGTTTTACAGGAACTGCACCTTTTTTTGGGGCTTTGGTTTTCTTTTTTTGTGACTTCCAAATACGTTTTATATGGAATCCTCGTAATATGTTCTGCGGATCCGGAACGGGTTCTCTTTTTTCCTGGATTCAAGATCGGAACTGGGCTTATTTCGCTCGGAACAACAAACTTCTATTGCTTGGGATTTGTCGGTGTGTTAAGACTATCTAGCTGCCGTTGAGCACAAGAGAATGGCTAATATTGTATGCCGGATGGACCAGGTTTAGATAGTATGTCCTCTGTAAACTTTTGTGGCCTAGGAGTTGCCGGTGTTGTAGGACTGTCTAACTGATTTTGATCAGAACAAGACTTCTGACATTTTAGGCCGGATGGACCAGGTTTAGATATGTCCTCTGTAGAAGTGGTTGACCTATTGAATGATTTCCTAAATCCTCATCAGGAAAACAGCTAAACTGAAAAACAGAGCGAAAAAGAGAAAATTTTAAATATGAAGACACTAATCGATCGTATTCTTTCCTCAAGGCAGTAAAAGGTTCAAATACTAAACATTCTCAAAAATCTATAGGTAGAATAGATAATAGCCAGATAAAAGTAAAAATATATCCAAACAATAGTAACAGGATGATCATCAATATATATAATAAACAAAACTCTCGACGCTTTAAGGACAAACAAGCAGGATTTAGAAACTAAAGTGAAAGAAAAGGGCATTTAAAACATAATACTGCTCTTATTCTGGGCTGAAAACTGGCAGCAGGACGAATAACTAATGTTTTCAATAAAATTCATGACAATAAACAATTGGATAAAGAGTTTTCAATATCTACAGGTACGAAATAAATTAAAAGAACAATATTTATAAATGAATCAATTAAAATTTAACCAAATTGCGAATGCGATATGGACTTTTAAAAAAAATTGAGGAATTAAAGATAAAAAGCCAGAATCTAAAAATAAAAGAAAATTATTCCTGCGGAAAATCGTCAACAGGACGAAAAGCTAAAATCTCTAAAAAATCAATTAAAAATGAGGTAAAGGCATTACATTTACCCTATGCTGAAATCTGACAACAGGACGAATGATTAAAATTTGTTAAACATTTAGAACATTGAACGTGGATAAAAAAAGAAGATTTTAAAGAAATGAAACAAATACTATTTAGAAAAGATAAAAATAAAGACGTAACTAAACTGCAGACACGAGATGATCTTAAAACAAAAATTTGCGGCAATTCTTTAAAGATAAAATTCTCACAGCGTAAAAGGCAAAAAGGCAGCTAAGTTTTTTTAAAAGAATAAAATAAAAAATACCACGAAATAAAGAATTGAAACAACAAATATTAAGATCGGTGCAGCAAAAATCAAAGAGGTAACCAAATCTCAAAAAACAGAAATTTGAAAATAAAGCGAAAGAAAAGAAAAAATTGAAGATACTTAAACTATGCTGAAAATTCATAAGAGGACGGAAAGCAAAAATTTTAGAAAATACACAACAAGTATAGGATAAAACTTCAAAAAAATGTTACAGGTATTGAAGGAATTAAACGAATAATAGTTTTAAAAGAATGAGAACAGTGCAGTAAAATTAAAAGTTGTAAACAATCTGCATATACGAAATAATCTTTCAACAAAATTGAAAGCCAATACCAAGAGGCAGAAAGAAATCACAATTTGAAAACACTAATCGATTTTATTAATTGCTGAAAACCGGTTAAAGGATGACAATAAAGCCTTGGAAATAAAACTCTCGAAACTTTAAAGACAAAAAGCAGAATTGTCACAGTAAAGTGCAAGAAGAGAAAATTCAAAAGTTTTTGAAAAGATAAAAATAGTTTAGACTAAAGAAAAATTTTACCGAACGGCAAATACGAGATAACTTTTCCAAAAATGTTGAAGCAATATCTAAAGCAACAAAAAGCCCAAAGCAATAGAGATAAAAATGTAGGCTCTGAAAATATGACGAGAAGAGAGAAAATTATTCATGTGGAAGACTGAGAACAGGACAAAAAGCTAAATTTTTTAAAAAAATCATTGAAGAAAAGTTTTTCACATGATCAACATAATATTGATTGAGATGAAGAAGTATCGATACTGTGTCATCACCAGAAGTCACGATTTTTGTTCTATGCTGAAACCTGGCACCAAGGCCAAGGACTAACATTTTTCAAAAAATCAGGCCTGAATAAAAAAATTAAGATAACACAGAAATTAAAGAATACTATTTAGAAAATATAAGAATGGTACAGTAAAATTAAAGATGTAACTAAGCTGCAGACACGAGATGATCCTTAAACAAAATAATTAAGAGGTAAAACTTTTAAAGTGTAAAAGATAAAAAAATATAGCTAAATTTTTTAAATTTTAAAAATTAGTAGTATTTAGAACAGGTAAGAATAAAAGAGTAACCGTACTACAGGCATGAGCCAATTTTTAAAAGAAAACTCAAGGCTTGAAGTAAAAGGCAAATATCTCAAAGGTTAAAAGACAAAAAGCCGAAATTTTAAAACATGTGTAGTAGGTGTAAGATTATAAAATATAATCTTCAAAAGAAAACTCAAGGCTATAGGTAAAAAGCTAAAATCTAAAATCTTAAAAGACAAAAAGATAAAATTTAATATATAAAGGAGAAGAAAAGAAAACACAGTATTTAAAACGATGCTGCTAAGCTATGCTGAAAACTCCCAAAAGCCCGAAAACTTAAAAATCTCAAAGCTTGAAAGACAAAAAGGTGAAATTTGGTAAGTAAAGGGAAAATAAAAAGAAAAGAAAGCAAAAAATTTAAATAGAAATGCTTTTAAACTATGCTGAAAACTCCCAACAAGACGAAAATCAAAAATCTCGCATAAAACTTCAAAAATTTTACAGGTATTGATGAAATGAAACGAATACTAGTGAGAAAATATAAGAAAAGTGTAGTAAATGTAAAATGTATCCCAACTGTAGACAAGAGCCAATACCAAGAGGGTGAAACTCTCAAAGGTTGAAAAGTAAACAGTCAAAATTTTAAGAAACCGATCGGCCTTATTTTTTGCTTAAAATCGGCATAAAATTAATGGCTAAAAATTTTCAAAAATTCACGACAATAAAGCCCTTGACAAAGATTACAAAAAATAATATTTAAAAGAGATAACTTGGTAGTGAAAATAAAAATATAACCAGACAATAGGATGAGATGAATTTTCGAAGACAATTAAAATAATACGTAAAGAGCAAAGCTTTCGAAGCTTTAAGGACAGAAAGCAGGATTTACAAAATAAACGATAAAAAAAATATCAACAATTGAAGACACTACTCTTATTATTCTGCGTTGAACACTGGCAACAGGACGAATGATTAAAATTTTGCACAAAACTCATGACAATAAATCCATGGATAATGCTTTTTAAATAAATAAAATGAATAATGTATAGAAAAGATAAAAACGGTGTAGTAAAAACAAAAATTTACTAAATACGCAAACACTTGATGGTTTCAAAAGATTTTAAAGTAATAACTAAGGAAAACCACTCTCAAAGAATTAAAGATAAAAAGGTAGGATTTAGAAAATAAACTGACAGGAAAAAAAATTATCCGGCAACAAGACAAGAGGCTAGAATTTCTGAAACATCTTCGAAAAATGAGGCATCTTGCCTTTTTACATAATGAACATAGTGGTTGAGATAAATGTGATTGTAATAAAGAAGATGAACGACCTTAAATATAAGACCATATATAACCATTATAACCTTGATTTATGTTGATATTTTTAAGATTTTCTTTGTATTTTCATTGTACTAATTTATGCTGTAATTTGTTTGGTTAAATAGAATAAAATATCGTTCAAGTTATAATTAATAACTATCTTTGCACTTTATATTAAAAAAAAAAATCGGTGGTCTCTCGTAACTTTAAAAATAAATCATGGAATAATTATCACTGCTTTTGAATGTCGAATAAATTTTTATTTACATTTTTTTTCCTGATATTTAATAGCTAATAAATAACTCAAATATTCACTAAGGTAATGCAAACAAGTTTATATGAACTAATGTAGTAGTTAGGTGAAATATCCCATATTTCTCATATATTTTAAGGCTATTTTGCTGGCAAAGACATGAAACAAAGACTGTTTAAAAAATAGGTATGAGAAATGAGTAATGGAATTAAAAATTAAACCATACTAAAGATATCACGAACTTTTAAACAAATATCTGGCAGTAATTAGACGAACCAAAAATCTAAGGGCAGAATTTTGTACAAATTTATATAGCAATAAATTTCTCTTTACAACTAAAATATATTTTTTTATAATATTTATTTTTTATTTTTACTCTTTTAGATATCTGGACATTATTCTTTTCGAATTGCTGCAGAAATAGGTAATTATTATTCTTCTCTGAATGTCCAATTATTTTTTTTTATTTTATTTCCCTGGAATTGGCTAATAATTGATTATTCTTCAAGATAAAAAAGAACAACCTTAAACTGACTACTTTACTAGTTAAGTGAAATATCTCAGCAGTTTCACATAATTTAAGACTACTTTATTGGCAATAAAATATAGTGGTGGTACACTTTTACGGTAATAACATAAGAAAACGCATTCTTATATTAGTGTTATGCCATTTAAATAATTTTACAGAACAGTTAACACCTGTGGACGTTCATGAATAAAACATTCTGACGGAATAAACCGAATCTCATGAAAGTCTTACCGCTGCTGCTTCGAAATTCAACATGGTTTTTGTTATAAATGCAAATGTATATTCTTTAATTTACACGTTTAATAGGCTTGAAATATGTGCTAAATATAGTGGTATTGTTAGAACCTAAAGTGTCACGCGTGGAAATGTTTGGATATTTATTCATCTGGCCTGCAAACACAAAATTGATGATGAGAGAATTGGAGGCTCTTCTAATTGCCTCAATTTTATCCACTCAATTAGATTTAATCCAATATCTAAAGTTTAATTGGACATGACTTTTAGGTCCGACCAAGAAGACAACTGTCATGGGAACAATTGTTTGAACAATGATCCCCGTGGTAATTATGTTGTTGGCAAAGCTATCAAGGGATCGATGTCCCCAATTATGCCTACAGTACTGAGTCCTGCCGTGGTTGGTTCGTATCCGGTTGAGAGCCGACCAATTCCTCCTACTGAGATTGAAACCAGGGGGGGGCGTTTATATGGGTCTGAAATTAGGTGCAGGCTATCTGAATTTGTCGCCGCCCACTCCTTCCTCCAGGCATCAGTCGGCTTGAAATTATCATCAATGAGTTGTTGAGCGAGTTTCCAGTTTCCATGGAGGCTGTCTTGATTTTAGCTTGGCGTTTCCATCTAAGCAGCCCTAGTGAATAGGGAGCAGAGTGTTACTGCAGCATTTCTTCCACTCCTTGAGGCGGGATATTAGCCAACACCGGTAGCCATTGGAGGGGTGTAGATTTTATGGTACCAGTAATAATTCTCATTGATTCCCTAAATTGGGTGTCGACAACATTAGTGTGGGCGCTGTTCAACCACACGGGGCAGCAGTACTCCGCCACTGAATACACCAAGGCAAGCGCTGATGTCCTTAGGGCAGTCGCATCCGCTCCTCAGCCACTTCCATGTAGTATATTATTTCTGGTCTTGTTTGCCTGCTGTTTTATGGAGATGGTCTCTGAAGGCAAGCGATCTATCGATAGTTACGCCGAGGTATTTTGGGGAGGGATTATATGGCACGAGTTGCCCTTTGAACAAAACTTGTGGTGCGTATTGTGCCTCGCTGTTGCAGAGATGAAAGCACGCAGACTCAGTTGTCCTGCATGGAGAATTTATTTTTTGCCACTGCATGGAGGCTTTCTTGTCACTGCATGGATGCTTTAGACGCCAGGTTGTAAAAAAGTTTTCATTTTTTCCAGATCCCTTGAGAGATCTTCCTCGGACGTTTGAAAATCTGTATTCTGACACACCAGATAGATAAATTTCCTTGAGGTGGTCGTTGGTAGATCAGAGACATATATATTAGTAAGTAGCGGAGCCAAGACCGACCCTTGCGGCAGGCCATAATTGAGTCTATATTTACTTTGCCCATTCAGGTGGACCTCAACAAATCTGTTGGACAGCATATTGTTTAAAAAGACGGCAAGTTTTTTACAGTTGATGTATTGTAGGAATTTCAGTGTCATTGCATCCCTTCAGGCTGTATCGTATGCCGACGTGAGGACTATGAAAGTGGCGATTGACATTTTATGATCCATGTTCAATGTGCGTGGTAAGTGCAAGCACCTGGTCGCAATAGCCTCTTTCCGATCTAAAACCTGCTTATTCAATAGGCATGGATTCTTCTACAGCTGGATGTATTCCGTATAGTTTGTAGCATACGCTGAGAAGTGCAATGGGTCTATAGTCTTCTGGGTTTAGCCCGTCCTTTCCAGGCTTTAAAATGGCGACATTTTTCGTTTGTTAAAACGGGGGAAGCTGTCCGAATCCTAGGAGTTCGCTATAAAACGCTGTCAGCCGTGCAATCGTACGAGGTCCACAGTGCCGCAGGAAATCCGGGAAGACTCCATCCAGGCCAGCCGCCTTCCCTATCTTGATTTCTTTCAGAGCCTCGGTGATTTCAGATGTAGTAAAGTCCCTAGAAAATTTTGACATTTGATTGGCGTCGTTAAGGTTTGTCCTAAGTTCGTGTTTGATTTCTCTTGTTTTATCCCTATTAATTCCGTTTGTTCTTCTAGTTGAATTAACAATTCTATTAGCGATGGTGTTTGGTTTAATGCTGCTGAAGGGGCGATGATGGATCAGTCGGCAGTTTCCTGAGAAGGGACGACGCTCTCTTACTGGAATGTTGAAAGGTGAGATTTTCTATGAGTTCTCGCTATTTATCGCGCCTAGAAGAGTCCAGACACTGCATCAGCTCATCTGCCACATCTGAGTCCTGCCGTGATTGGTTCGTATCCGGTTGAGAGCCGACCAATTCCTCCTACTGAGATCGAAACCAGGGGGGCGTTTTGATGAGTTTGAAATTAGGTCAAGGCTATCTGGATTTATCGCCGCCCACACCTCCCTCCAGGCATCAGTCGGCTTGAAATTATCATCAATGAGTTGTTGAGCGAGTTTCCATGGAGGCTGTCTTGATTTTAGCTTGGCGGTTCCATCTAAGCAGTCCTGGTGAATAGGGAGCAGAGTGTTACTGCAGCATTTCTTCCACCCTCTTGAGAGCGCTGTTTTGCGTCGAATATCAGGAGGCGGGATATTAGCCAACACCGGTAGCCATTGGAGGGGTGTAGATTTTATGGTACCAGTAATAATTCTCATTGATTCCCTAAGTTGGGTGTCGACAACATTAGTGTGGGCGCTGTTCAACCACACGGGGCAGCAGTACTCCGCCATTGAATACACCAAGGCAAGCGCTGATGTCCTTAGGGCAGTCGCATCCGCTCCTCAGCCACTTCCAGATACTCTATGTAGAATATTATTTCTGGTTTTAAGTTTGCCTGCTGTTTTATGAAGATGGTCTCTGAAGGCAAGCGATCTATCGATAGTTACGCCGAGGTATTTTGGGGAGGGATTATATGGCACGAGTTGCCCCTTGAATAAAACTTGTGGAGCGTATTGTGCCTGTCTGTTGCAGAGATGAAAGCACGCAGACTCAGTTTTCCTGCATGGAGGCTTTATTTTTTGCCACTGCATGGAGGCTTTTTTGCCACTGCATGGATGCTTTAGACGCCAGGTTGTAAAAAACGTGTCCATTTTTTTCAGATCCCTTGAGAGATCTTCCTCGGACGTTTGAAAATCTGTATTCTGACACACCAAATCATCGGCGTAGATAAATTTCCTTGAGGTGGTCGTTGGTAGATCAGAGACATATATATTAAAAAGTAGCGGGGCCAAGACCGACCCTTGCGGCAGGCCATAATTGAGTCTATATTTACGGCTACTTTGTCCATTCAAGTGGACAGAATATTGTTTAATACAGAATATTGTTTAATAAGACGGCAAATTTTTTACAGTTGATGTATTGTAGGAATTTCAGTGTCATTACATTCCTCCAGGCCGTATCGTATGCCGACGTGAGGTCTATGAAAGTGGCAATTGACTTTTTATGAGGTTCAAATCCATGTTCAATGTGCGTGGTAAGTGCAAGCACCAAGTCGCTACAGCCTCTTTCCGATCTAAAACCTGCTTGTTCAATAGGCATGGATTGTTCTACAGCTGGCTGTATTCCGTTGAGTATTAGCCTTTCAAATATAGTTTGTAGCATACGCTGAGAAGTGCAATAGGTCTATAGTCCTCTGGGTTTAGCCCGTCCTTTTCAGGCTTTAAAATGGCGACAATTTTCGTTTCTTTAAACGGGGGAAGCTGTCCGGATCCTAGGAGTTCGCTATAAAACGCTGTCAGCCATGCAATCGTGCGAGGTCCGCAGTGCCGCAGGAAATCCGGGAAGACTCCATCCAGGCCAGCCGCCTTCCCTATCTTGATTTCTTTCAGAGCCTCGGTGATCGCAGATGTAGTAAAGTCCCTAGAGAATTCTGACATTTGATTGGTTTGTTCTTAGTTCGTGTTTGATTTCTCTTGTTTTCTCCTTATTAATTCCGTTTGTTCTTCTAGTTGAACTAACAATTCTATTAGCGATGGTGTTTGGTTTAATGCTGCTGAAGGGGCGATGATGTATCAGCCGGCAGTTTCCTGAGAAGGGACCACGCTCTCTTACTGGAATGTTGAAAACTGAGATTTTCTATGACTTCTCGCTATTTATCGCGCCTAGAAGAGTTCAGACACTGCATCAGCTCATCTGCCACATCTGAGTCCTGACGTGATTGGTTCGTATCCGGTTGAGAGCCGACCAATTCCTCCTACTGAGATCGAAACCAGGGGGGCGTTATGATGGGTCTGAAATTAGGTGCAGGCTATCTGGATTTATCGCCGCCCACTCCTCCCTTCAGGCATCAGTCGGCTTGAAATTATCATCAATGAGTTATTGAGCGAGTTTCCATGGAGGCTGTCTTGATTTTAGCCTGGTGGTTTCATCCAAGCAGTCCTAGTGAATAGGGAGCATAGTGTTACTGCAGCATTTCTGCCACTCTCGTGAGAGCGCTGTTTTGCGTCGAATATTAGGAGGCGGGATATTAGCCAACACCGGTTGCCATTGGAGGGGTGTATATTTTATGGTACCAGTAATAATTCTCATTGATTCCCTAAGTTGGGTGTCGACAACATTAGTGTGGGCGCTGTTCAACCACACGGGGCAGCAGTACTCCGCCACTGAATACACCAAGGCAAGCGCTGATATCCTTAGGACAGTCGCATCCGCTCCTCAGCCACTTCCAGATATTCTATGTAGTATATTATTTCTGGTCTTAAGTTTGCCTGCTGTTTTATGGAGATGGTCTCTGAAGGCAAGCGATCTATCGATAGTTACGCGGAGGTACTTTGGGGTGGGACTTGAACAAAGCTTGTGGTGCGTATTGTGCCTGTCTGTTGCAGAGATGAAAGCACGCAGACTCACTTTTCCTGCATGGAGGCTTTTTTGCCACTGCATGGATGCTTTAGGCGCCAGGTTGTAAGAAACGTGTCCATTTTTTCCAGATCCCTTGAGAGATCTTCCTCGGACGTTTGAAAATCTGTATTCTGACACACCAAATCATCGGCGTAGATAAATTTCCTTGAGGTGGTCGTTGGTAGAGACATATATATTAAAAAGTAGCGGGGCCAAGACCGACCCTTGCGGCAGGCCATTTGAGTCTATATTTACGGCTACTTTGTCCATTCAGGTGGACCTCAACAAATCTGTTGGACAGCATATTGTTTAATAAGACGGCAAATTTTTTACAGTTGATGTATTGTAGGAATTTCAGTGTCATTACATCCCTCCAGGCCGTATCGTATGCCGACGTGAGGACTATGAAAGTGGCGATTGACATTTTATGATCCATGTTCAATGTGCGTGGTAAGAGCAAGCACCTGGTCGCAACAGCCTCTTTCCAATCTAAAACCTGCTTGTTCAATAGGCATGGATTCCTCTACAGCTGGCTGTATTCCGTTGAGTATTAGCCTTTCAAATATAGTTTGTAGCATACGCTGAGAAGTGCAATGGGTCTATAGTCCTCTGGGTTTAGCCCGTCCTTTTCAGACTTTAAAATGGCGACAATTTTCGTTTCTTTAAACGGAGGAAGCTGTCCGGATCCTAGGAGTTCGCTATAAAACGCTGTCAGCCATGCAATCGTCCGAGGTCCGCAGTGCCGCAGAAACTCCGGGAAGACTCCATCCAGGCCAGCCGCCTTCCCTATCTTGATTTCTTTCAGAGCCTCGGTGATCTCAGATGTAGTAAAGTCCCTAGAGAATTCTGGCATTTGATTGACTTCGTTAAGGTTTGTTCTAAGTTCGTGTTTAAATTCTCTTGTTTTCTCCTTATTAATTCCGTTTGTTCTTCTAGTTGAATTAACAATTCTATTAGCAATGGTGTTTGGTTTAATGCTGCTGAAGGGGCGATGATGGATCAGCCGGCAGTTTTCTGAGAAGGGACCACGCTCTCTTACTGGAATGTTGAAAACTGAGATTTCAACAACGCCTAGAAGAGTCCAGATACTGCATCAGCTCATCTGCCACGCCTGGATCCTGGCTGACTTCATACTCTTGATAGAGTGTCGCACACTGCCGGCTCCAACCAGGGATATATGTTTTCCTGTACCCTCTTGGAATAGTATTTTTTGCCACTGCATGGAGGAGACCCACAAAGCGATGGTAGTTTTGTGCTATAGGTGCAATACACTGCATATTGTGTTCCAATTCTGCAGTGTAATTTTCCAATTCAGCCTTGCTAAAGTTCCAGCGAGGTTTTGGGACAGATCTTACTATGGGTACTTGAGTGCCCACGTTTAGCAGAACTTATCTGAGTTGACTTTTCGGGAAGTCCAAGAGCACCCTCCTTTTGCAGTGGAGAGGAAGGTTGTGTCTATTCTTACAAACAAAGCAAAGGTCCGGATTATAATCTCGTTCCCATCTGGCAGAGTGGAATGTGCCTTTCTCCTTACCATCATACATTAGTAATACATTCTCAAGATCCGCCCATTCTGCCACACCTTGACCGTCATTATTGGCATTGTTATACCCCCATAGTGTATTGTGGCTATTAAAGTATCCCATAATAACCGCTGGGTGTTGTACTCCTGTTACCGCAGCACCATGCCATGGTTTGCCTGGTGCCTTATACAAGTTTATTATATTTTGGTACAAGAGATTTCTATATGTGTAACATGTATATCGCTCACAGAGGAGTTTTTGATATTCTTCACGTCATCAATGTTGTTCTTAATGTATGTAGCATTGCCATTGTTGGCATGGAATGTAGTCGCGGCAAGAGAGTATCCAGACAGTCTGCATCTTTTGTATAGTTGTTGTTCGTTCTCACAGTGGGTCTCCTGGAGCAGTACGACGTCCACACAGTGTTGGTTTGCAACTTTTAGAAGACAGTCACCCTTAGGTCTGCTAACACCCTCAATATTAAGTTGCAGGATACGCAAGACATCCCCTATGTGTCTTGTCGTAGGGTTCTCAGAAGATCCTTTAGTGCTCTTATACAATCTCTCGCTCATGTCTCTTGCTGGAATATCCTAAATGGTCCAGCAGCCAAGTTGTAGACTATTTAGCCGTGTTAACAAGTATCAACACGCTGCCCGGGGTGCACCACGAGGAGGCTAGTCCACACCACACCTCACAATTTGCCAAAGACAGCTTTCAAATAAGTAAATTATATTATTTAAAAATCATGAAGTAGGTATTCTTAATCTTAAAATATTCCCCAAATAAATATCAGTATTAGTATATGTACACAGTCCATGCAACTCCAGAGCACTTCAAATCATAACTTGACCTTTCCAAACTCGTTACTCCACATCCAGCCTATGATAAGCAATAAGGGGATGACAGGCAATCGGTGGTTTAAACCTAAGACACGCAAGCGAACCAAAAACACGCTGGAAAGGATATCGCAATTAGGCAAAGCGATATACGTGTGCTAGAGCGGTACCCATGGAGAGGACCCCAAAACAATTGTTTGTCTTAGCAATGAAATGATTACTAATAACCTAACTAGTTTTTCATCTTACTACAGAACCTATAGGGCCTATGATCTAGTAACAGCCAGTCAAACAAAACGAACAGTGTCCATTCTAGAGACTTCTCCAAAATCAATAATCGACCATTCCAAGGAGCAGCAACATGAGAGCAACAGCAAAACATAGATTCTTCTATAAAGATTGGAAAATAGAATTAATTCCACTGAAAGACTGCATGAAAATTTTGGTAACTTACCACGTGGAGCTAGGATTCCAATAAATCAACAAAATATTTTATAGGTAACCTCCATGGCCCTGGTTCGAGTCGAAACACTTAAATGTAACAAAAATATCAATCATGACCCTAATTACATGAACCAATCCATCAAGATTTACACCTCGAAATGGCCACAAAGGACGTCGGCTATCGCTCAGACGGCACGGCGCAAAAAGGAATAGCCCGGAACCAACTTCAACACTTTTACCCTAAAACATTGCTGCTAACTTAACTTAGTTGAAATAGCGAGTCCGAGCGCATCCACGTTCCCAGCTCGGTCAATTGAGCCTCTGCTCCAAACCACATTCGCCAAGCAGCAAGTAAATACGCCTTAAAAGGAATCGTTACTTGGGAACGTCGATTTTTGAACCTGTCTAATTTAACTGTCAAAATCATATGGCGAGCCTGTCTTAATGTCACTCATAGGTGAATGGCACTTTGACACAAGACATGAAAACACGAAATCCCTTCGAAAGATGAATGAAACAAAAGGAAACAATAGGGAACGTGAGCTGGTACTAGACCGAACACGAGACAGCTCAGATTTAGGCGAAAATAGAGTCCCGGGGGTTTTCGGGGTCGGGGAAAACGAATATGGACTTTAAAAAATGTAGCCCCTAGGGGCAGGCCCCGCAAAAAAAAATCGATTTAATAGGTGGAAAACGTCAAAAGTCGGTGTGGTAGGTCAAAAGGGGACCGTTTACACGTAAAAAAATTTGGGACCCTAGGGGCCCGTATTTCAGGGGCCCTGCGAACCCGTAGAGATAAATGGATGAAATTTGGGTTAGGGGGGTTTTTGGTGACGCTGAGTTCGAATTTGACCCGAGCGGGAACCTACGTGCGATAGATTCCGCGGTAGGAGCCGGATGAGGTCGAAAAACAAAAATTTCGAAACGAGACCCTCAAATTGTCCCCCGCACGGATTAGACTTAAAAAAAAGTATTCCACGCGATTTTCGATCTGCGGCTCCTATTAGGAGAACGCTCGCCCCATCGGTTTTGAAAGCGGAAAATCGTGGTTTTGGACCCCTAAATATTAATTTGGAGAAAAACGCTTTCGTAGGTCATTTTATATTTAGGAGACGGTTTTTTGCCTTTTTTTGGAGCCTACCGGAAATCCGGCTCCTACCGGCTCTTTTTGACCTAAATTTCGACCAAACATGTTCGTATTCGGCATGGGGGTGAAGGGCATCGGTCCGAACCCCACCTAAAATTTGAAATCGCTAAGTCTCCTAGGGGCTCCTAAATAGGGATTCTTGGTGCCATTTGACCTGCAAGGTTGAAATTCGGGTTAAAGGGGTTTTTGACGATGCCCAACTTGAATCCGACCTCGGCGAGAACCTATCTCTAATAGGTTCCGCGGTAGGAGCCAAATTTTTTCGATATCAAATTTTTTTTATTTCAGTCGTTTGCTTTCGTCCCTCAAAAAATAACCCCAGATCGGCACTTAAATCGGCCGGCAAATAGGCTCCCAGGCGGTCCGCGCGGTTTTTATCCGGTAGTCTCCGGTATAAGGAGATGACCTACAGGGTCTATATTTTTATGGTAGATGTACAACGTGATGGGCTAACTGGAAATAAATCGGGGATGCCGGGGCTCGCTTTTAAGGGGGAGTTTTGGGGATCTTTAGGGGGCCCCATGTAAATCGCGCAGTTTTTCGCAATTTCTGGCTTAACGTTAGCTCGGATCTAAATTCTGACGAAATCAGGCCCTGCTAGCAGGGCCGAATGACATAGGTTCTCGACTATTCTCCACCCCCCCCCCTCCCGTTTTTTCGAAATTTTATCGAGAAGGGGAGGAAATCGCTTAACACGTTTTTTAACGAGTAGATTGCAGTAGAAAAAAGCAAATTGGAATGCTCAATCAGAACCTATTAAAGAAGTTTCCGAGATCTAGTCGAGCAGAAAGGGACAAAAACCAAACTAGGTGCCATCATCATATCATAAGTATCTAGTACATCCTACTGACACGTAAATATACATATAGAAAGTGTATTCAATTACTTTCAAGACAAAACAAGATAATGCACTTCATACACTGTATCTATATTGGAATAATCCATTATTAATGGCAGCTAAATTGTGTTTGTAAATAAAAATAAATATAAACTAAGCAAAGCAGTAGCATTTGTTCATGCCAAAATTTGAAAACGCTACAGTTTCTGTTTGGCACAACTCTGGGGAATCATGCGAACGAGTGCCAGCTCGTTCGAACACCTTCCGTAGTAGTATCCCCACTTTTCTTCGATGTTCAAGACTATCAAACTTTTTAGTCAACTCTGGGTCATCTACAAGAAGGACTCCTCTCCTCTGTATGACACTTGAGCAAGTGTTTGGGTGCCGAGCTCCACACATGGGAACAATATTCCAGAGATGGTCTTATCTGGGCCTTATAGAGCAGTAAGAGCTGAACTTTTTTTGCTCTGTAGAGTGTTCCTAGCTTTTGTGTTCTACGTCGATGCCCAACAAGCTTATGGATGAGGCCAGAGTCAGTGTTTGTCCTGTCATTGGTAAGCCAGGTTCTGCGGTGTTTTTTTTTTTTGAGAAGACAGCTGCTTGAGTCTTTCCTACGTTGAACTGATGGTGAGAATCTGATTTTCTCGCTGACGTTGGGACGAGCAGCGGTCATTGAAGTCCTCTACATGAATAAGTAGTGTTAAGAGTGCTGTCGTCTGCAAAGCTGTAAGTAGAATTGTTTATCCTGTTTTAATGGGGGTGCCTGTGAGTATATTTTTAGTAAGTACGTGTAGCTAATTCAAAGCTATACAGAACTGATCCAAGCATAGCATGCAAGCTTTCTAATTTGTGGAAGGATAGTATGGGATAGTTTGGGTTTGAGTTATTTTGTATAGTAAAATAGTTTTCGTGGCCATTATAATTTGGTTCTAACGAAGACCATAAAAAAGTTGGTTTTACTTTTAGATTTAATCGCCGATTTACACTGGTTTGTCGTCAATTCGCTTCATTTACCAGCACGTAAAAATCAGATAATTTGGTGTTAGTATCGTCACTTATAGTACCGACACTCGACGTGACTTAACCACCCAAATCAAGCTTTATCGAGCAAACAATAATATTAGTAGAAAAACATGCGTCAAACCACAGTCATTAGTTAAAGATAATCAAGAATGTTTGCCTTATACTAATGTGCTAATATGTCATAAAAGGTTTCAAGTTTTAATTGGAAAATTTGCCGGAAAATCGTCCGAAATGACGTAGTGGGATGTTGTCTTCTCGTGACGTAAATACCAAATAAATGTCTGACAGCGTTTATTGTTTGCCGTCGTGGGTTGATATTTGTGAACGTAATCCAAATAATCAGTTGCTAAAAGCAAATGTAAATATATTCGGTTATTTGCTAACTGCAATAATTATTGCTCTAACCTTTATCTACCTGCGGAATAAATACCACGTCATCATCTTTGTCGTCACCTTTTCGATTTAGGAACTAATTTATTCCACCACTACAGGAAATTGTCTATTAGATATGTTTTTCGTGTTTAACTTTGTATTTCTTTTTAATTCTGCAATTTGTTTTAAAGTTTTTATTTAAGGGGGGGGGAGGGGTTTTATTAGTAGTTTTCATGCATAACACATTCGCCCAGTAAGGCCCCCGTCCGGACTTAACTGCTTAGCTACAGCTGAGGCGACCTATCCAGATAGGTTACACTCTTGTTGGATCGGAGGCACTATATTATTGGACTCTTCGAGGAGTCGATCATGCGCTCTCTTGAAGGCTCCGACTATCACGCAAAAATATAAAATGGCAGCTGTGAGTTGAAACTCAGAGGGAAATGATATCCGCTTTCCTCCGGCCTGGGTACTGGCGTGGATTAGGATTTCATCTGGCTGAGACACCCGATTCTTCCTCAAGAAGAAACAACAGTCACTGAAGGAGACCCACGTGCTCACCCAATGGCGACAAAGAATGGAGCTTATGGAAATATTTTTAAAAAATATGTTGACCACTCAAAAAATAATGGAAGTCCAAGGAGCACTAAGACATAATTCCGGTCCAACTTTGGACAGCACTAAACATAGCGATTCTGAAGAGGAGAACAAAAAATGCTTAGATACATGCAATGACCCATTAAATAGTATAAGTGATCGGTAATTAGATGATGAAGCAATCCACTGCTTTAGAAGAAACTGGAGAGGAAGTCCAAACGATGGATGTAAATAGAGATTAATTGTGTTGCGCGTAAAACCCTTTTAAATGTGTTAGCAAGATATAATGAATAAGATGATACCTACCCGTGCTCCGACTGCTCGTAGGCGTGGGAGTGGGTCAATTACTTACTCTTGACCAAGGCGCCACCAGTTTCAAATATCCAAATCCGCAGACCCAAACAGGAAGATCCTCGGTCTTAAGAATCCATAAGGGCGATCCAAATCGACGATTATCCGCTACGCAAGGGCGATTCACAGCCAAAATTAACTACACTTGTTTGGTTGAGGTATTTCAGACCAAATAAAAGACGGTAACGTTCGTGCAGGTTTCAATTTATTGGCGTTCGTTATGTTTGACGTTAACGTGTTGTCACATCTCTTTCAATAATCAAAATGGTATAAATATATAACAAAAAAAGCAGGTAAGTCAATTTTTTGCCAAAATTGGGATATTGCTTGCATTCGGTTCAGAAGGAGCATAGGTATCTTTAGAAGCTCCTAAACTGGGATAAAAACAGACTAGTCAGAAGATATACAGCGTCAAAGTTTTGCCATAAAGGAAAAAAGCAAGCAAGTCAAGCGAAAAGAGGAAAGAACCAGGCAAGTCATAATGCTGACAGGCATTATCAAGGCACCACGACAATATCCACCATTGGAAAAGGGGTTGTTTGAGCTTCCCTCACCAGCTTACAATGGTAAATACTAAAAAAAAACTATCTTTACCTACTTCTAATGAATTTCTATTATTCTGTTATTCTGTCCAGGCCTTCTGCCGATTGCTAGTGCAAAGTTCAAAGATCTGCAAAGTCTAATGAAGTATTGTGCCCCAGCTACTGTCAAGTTCTTTAGTAAACAACCACATAACTAAATTAATGTCTTCTTCTTCTTCTTCAGCCTCTAGATATCCACTCCTGGACAAAGACCTCTTTCAGTGTTTTCCATGCCGATCTTTCCGGGGCGGTTTGCATCCAGTTCTTTTTTTTGTCGACTAACCCAACCAAACAACAAAATTAATGTTAGTTAAATATCCTACTAGTATTTAAAACTTATCAGTCTAATAGTAGCTACTAAACTTTGTGCGCGTTTACCATGGTAGACGACTCGCAGTTGTACATGAATAAACCTTACTGATCCAGATTATGACATACGTTATGTAAAACTATTATAACTGGACAGTCAATAAATCAGAACGACAATGTTGATCATTTAACACAATATAAATCAAATTGTAAGATATATAAAAAAAACTATGAGCATTAATACAGATCGACACTAGTAGACTCAGCAGTTAATTAGATTCGCATAGGTAACCTGTGCTTACATTGAAACAGTACCGAGTATGCTTAAATCAGTATCACGCAGAAAACTAAAACACGCGAAATGATACAACGCTGGAAAAAACTCTAAAGCACGCAATCTAATATACGCTGAAAAATATCAAAACACGCTGAAAATACACGTCGAAAAGATCACAAATATAACCTAAATTTATCTTTACTGGTCTTTGCCGATATCACCCACGGCCTTCTGCACGCGGACTACTGCTAAACACCATGGTACCATAAAGTATCAGTGATATTTGAGGTAATGCCATACCTCTATGGCTGCAGTCGGTACCAACGAAACACCACCAACTGTATTGACTGGCAACTATCTGGTTAGCTACTTAATCTCTCTCCAAGCAAAGCTGGCTCCAAACAACAATAGCTCCAAATAACATTAACTTGCTCTGTATACAAGTAACTCCAGGCCAAAATAGCTCTAGCCAAAATAATAACTCCCAGGGAAAACTGGCTCCCGGTAAAACTGGCTTAAAAACAATAATTATAATTATTTAAATATAATAATGAGAGTCGTCTTGCCGAAATGCGAAGGTCATAATAATGCCAATATCATATCAACCCTACAGGTGATAGACATAAAATACTAAGAAAACTAAACAATAATATAACCACTGTTTGCTCTTTTAATATTTCAGCCTCCCAGGCAAGGACAAAGCTTGTCCATTTATGTCATTAATATTTAACCTAAATTTACTAACCTTATGTTCGACTTTACAAGTTCTTATAAGCAAAATTCAAAGTAGAAAAGAAATTTATCAAAGATTATATACAACTTTATACAACATTAAACCCTATTATACACTACGGGTGCCCATAAAGACAAAGCATCAGCTAGGAGTGCTCGACTGCAATTTCATAACGAGGACGTTATCAGAAACGCTTGATTTCACCAGAATATTACTTCTTGCAAAAATAATGAGTATAATTAGTCATGCTGGGCCTGTTCCAGGCCTAAATTATTTTTTTGTTTGACGATATTGCATGTTATACGTGCAAGAATTAACAAATTTTCAAAAGTAACACTCTCTATATAGCAGTATTGTGCAATATTTCAATCCCCTCTGAGACCCGTTAGGAAACTATAATATACCTTGACAAAATAAATCCCCCTGTACAGAAAATAAATGAGTATGTACAAAATATAAGATATGTATATTTATTTATCTAACGACAAAGGGTTTTACGATGGTAATAACGAATTGGGGAGCAAACAATGCTCTCTTCTACGGGCATTCCTCGAGGAAGGACAAGTTCCAGAATCTACTGCACGTGGCAAGTTACTAACCAAAAATCTTGACTCTCAAGCAAAATCCATCCAACCCAGTCAAGTAGTTCACTACAGCGACCCAGCAACTATGCCACTTTTTATCGCCCGAAATAAGTATAATCACCCTCAGGGTGAATTAAAAATTCTTAAAATTTTTATCAGACATACGCACTACCTCCTTAGAAGGTTTGCAGAAGAAAGAGAACGAAATCTGGTCAAAAACGACTAGCTAGGTCGTGAAATTCAATATTAAAACGCTAGCAAAAACTCGGCCCGCAGGCCCGCTTTACACTGTCCTGTATCCAAGGTAAAAATACACCAGCCAGTTGTCGCCAAATTTACATCTGCAGTATGCAATGAAGCGTATCTAAGGCCGTATGATATTATGCATTGCTGGTGGGACAAAGAAATGCAACGATAATTCCACCATTGGCAATGACGAAACAAACAGAAACCATTTGGTTCCGGCCGGCGCCATTTAAGACTCCTAACATCAAATCTGTTGAACGCATAAATCTGTGATCAATCGGAATCGGACCTAAACGTACCTTAAGCTAAACCCTTTGTTACCTTGCCAAAACCATATATTTAATACTGCAAAGCAGTTCGAGCGACGCGCCGACGTTGCCAAGTTAGGAAATATACGCATTCACTAACACATCCTGACTGCGTATGTTTAAAACGAAAGCGAAAAACAGTCGTTTAACAACAAGACAAGGGTGGCATATCAATTAATTCTGTATTCTCCTGTTAGCCTAGACCGTAACCACGTCAAAAATCTGCTAGAGCATCAAGAAAGCGATGTAGAATACGGTACGATCTATTGACTGATTAATGTTAAGCCAGTGATATCAAACAGAGGAAAATCAAATGTATAGTCAGCTAGACAGGCTAGCATAATAGACGAGGATTAAGGATGTAATCACGGGCTTTATTTGACCTCTATCTGCTACATGTTTTTCATGCTAAATTGACATGTAACAATTGGAATTGCAAAGTAAATGCTTTTAAGGAAAAAGTAACACTTACAAATGGGCTAAAGCACTTTTATGACGCACCAAATCCCTATGACTTATTATTATAACGGTTCAATGAGAATTGCAGGACCATCCAGAGTAAACCTGTCCATGACCCCACTTGAAGTCTGGAAGGATATGATGGAAATAATTGTTCGCCTAGAAATGGAAAAATTGATGATATGAAACAAAGTCATAAAAAATTCTACCTACTCTTATCAAGAATACGGATGCTTGTGAGTTTCGTGCTTTTATCGGACTTTTATACCTCCAAGGACTTTTCAAGTCCATCCACGGGGATCTTAGGCCATTATGGACTACGGCCGTGTCTGGAAGAGATATTTTCAGATGTATAATGTCCCTTGCACGATTTTCCTTCTTACCGGTCTGTTTGTGGTTTGATGATGCCTCTACTAGAAAAGACCGGATCCAAAATAGCAAAAGCTTTTGGGAATAGCTTTAAAAAAATTGTTGAGCACTCGAAAGATAATAGCAGCCCAGGAAACGGGCTGCTGGTCCAACTTTTTGTAACGAATGGTCCCCGAGACCTGGTTTCCTGTTACTATATTTGGGTAACAGTATTTACAAGTTAATAACATACTATTGTAATAATCACGATAAGAGAACGATATCATTTTTGTAAATATATCAATTATCAAAGCAACAAATTAGCACTTTCATATTAAATTTCCTTCAACTTCATGTCCCATCTGATCAAGAATCAACAATAAAATAAAACTAATCAATAGTTATTGCCAACTTTTCTTGGTTCAGGAATTGTAAGAGGTGAGCTCCTTGGGGCAATAAGTTCTCGATAATTTTCCAGCTTAAAACATCAAGGTGTGTCAAATCAGTACCGGGTGGGGGACAATCAAAACGAGCTTATCCAAAAACAAGTATATTTCCAAAAAGTTTCTTCGGCATCTTTAGCGGGAACATATACCCAATCATCTGGTCAGAACACACAAAGCTTTGAATATATCCCTTGGAATTAAGTCGCAATTTTTGATGTTAAATAGCTATGATTCACAGTATCTCCGTAATCGCATACGAATAATTAAATCTAAATCAGGACTAAGTCCTGCAAAACAACGTTACGACACAGATGCATTCCCATGCGGCGCCATCGTCGGCAAAAGAGCGCAATGTCTAATGAGTGTAGATTGCATGATTAGTAATTTAATTATTGTTTATCCGAGAAAGCAAAGAGGCTTTGCTTTTTAAATTCAGATAGGACGATCCGTGTTTGGGTTTGCGGGACGATAAAATCACGATACGTGATCCGTTGTTTCTGCGCCACGGCGCGGCGCTTCCTCTCTTTGAAAAAACGTATCGGCGTTTAGTTGAGAGTAAATTACCAGTTTCTATCGGCCTTATATTCGGTCTGGATATGGAGTCAACCATAACGTGTGAACTGTATTATTTCTTCGTCTATTCAGCCATCAAAACTTTCAAATGATGTGGTCAAAATCTTCATTATTTTAGAGTTGATCTATTAGTTAGATTTTAATAATTACTTGAAGGGTTACCACAATTATTATGATCATAATTCATCATAATCACCAACTATGGCAGCGCCAACTGTAAAGATTTAACTTGTGCTCAAGAAAAACTGTCATAATGAAAAGGATTTAAATTTTACATCATTAGTCAAAATTAACTTTGCATCTGTGAACCCGGATAAAAGAGTTATAGTATCATTCACATGGACAAAAAGGCTGGCAAACCTAAGACCACCTTCACTCAAAGGAGAAACTATCCTATTTGCGAATAAAGTGAAGTATCTGGGAATTACCCGAATATGCATCTGGGTAACATTGCCGCAAAAGCGAAACTGTCACTATGGACCATTTGTGGCAACACATGAGGCATACATCTCGAACAAATGCACTGGCTATATATTGCGGTCATAAGACCAATGATAACATATGTAGCAGTAGCTTGGTACTCTAAGGGCTTCCAGAGCTCCACGAGAATCAAATTATTCACCTTACAAAAACAAGCCTCTCCAAATAGTACTGGAAAGGGAGGCCAGATGGGCTACGTATAGATTGACCCAGGCGTTAATCAACAATCCGCAGATGATCATCATGGTGCCCAACAGGCTGAAAAAAGGCAATGAGCGGGACAATCTGTTGGGTCTACCATCAGGTATTATGTCTACCAAAACTAACTATTACCATGCCTATGACGTCCTCCTACCAGAGAGGAACGGATGGGTCAAAAACTCGGAACATCTGAGAACAACAGAGAATAGTTGGTTCACTGACGGCTCCACGACCAATGATGGTACTGGAGCAGCTGCATGGAATAAAAATAGTAAGGTTGAGCTTAAATATTCCTCAGGCAAACATGCAACTATTTTTCAGGCTGAAGTTCAAGCCATTGATATGACTGCACAGTGGCTCATCGATAGAAACTGGAATTGCAAGTCAATCAAAATATTCTCGGATAGTCCAGCGGCTTTAAAAGCTCTTAAATCTAGCCGTTGTTCATCCGAGGCAGTATGGAACTGCCAGGAACTACTCCAGGTAGAAAAAATAAACGTACGCTGATCTGGATACCTGGACATACAGGATATGAAGGCAACCAAAAAGCAACGGCCTTCATAGGATCAGAACCAGAACGGAAAATAGCTTACAACACAGCTAAAGAAGCCCTCTCCAGGTGGACACAACAGCAATTATTTGTAGACAAATGGAGAGAGTTACGGGGTTTAACTCATTCAAAGATGACATCAGGAGTGAGAATTAGACAACTTCGTCAACTTGGCCGACAGCAGGTACAGGCTGTAGTTGGCATGTACACTGGCCATTGTCGGCTAAGAAGGCACATGGACAAGAAACGGAATGCCGCTTGTACTTGGAGAACGAAGAAACAATGGAGCATGTTTTATGCCACTGCCTAGCAATGGAAACATCCAGACAAACAGTGTCTGGAAATTCTCAAATTGCACTTGCAGATTTGAAAACTGTCCACCCCAGAAAGCTAATCGACTTCATGAAAAGGATCGAGGCTCTGGCCTAGTGGAAACCACAGATGTGAGCCACAATAGACCAAGGGTCGCAGTGGAGGGTCCCATCTGAACTGTTAGTATATACGTTTGCGAGCGGTTACAAAAATGATCTGCTTTTGGCATGGGACAAGTTGTTTGTATGGGCTTGTTTTCCCTTTTATATAAGAATATATAGAGCTGCGATGTCGACGTAGGTTGAATAATAATAAACCCGAGACTATGATACCAGTCTTGGTTTAGGTTAGGTGTTCAAGTAAATTGTTAATAAAAATGATATTATGTCTTATGCATCAGTATCAGTAATAGAGGGGGTGACCGCTAGTGGGTCTTGCACTTAGGCCACCAAGTGCCTCCAGCCCGCATTAGAGAACCTCCAGGATGCCGGTCTTCCTTAAGAAAGCCCGCATCTCCTTCAGACTAACACGACGCTCTGAATCTGGCTCGATCAGTGTCGCGCCAAAGATTCTGAGTCTTGCCCACGCGAAGGCGGGGCATTCCGTAAGTAGATGATATGGGGTCTCATCGTCCTCCATGCACCATCTACACTCCCCCTACTCTGCAATTCTTAGCAGAGTCAGGTGCCGTCTAAGCCTACAGTGCCCTCTGTAAGTGTAGAATCGAATTCCATCAGGGCCCTGCACTCCTTCCTAAGTAGGCATAACAATCCCCTGGCGAAACTCTTCGCGGGCCTATGTACCATGAGCCTCGTCTGTCTCATCCCCGGAGCCATCCACCATACCTCTACGGCCCGACCCTCTACCTAGGCCTCCAAAGCCTTTCGCGAACACTCTGGGAGATCCCCACACAGGGATCAGGTCCTAAGCATCCGAGTGCGGAACCTTCTATTGCAGCCTCGTTTCCCGGTACACCCGAGTATCCCGGTACTCAGATCAATGTAACCTAACCCAGCCAGCTGTTGTACTCCCTTGCCAACAAGGAGTGCGTGCGGATCAACTTCAGTGCCATGAGTGCGATCTTGCTGTCGGAGCAGAAGAAAATCCCCCCGCCACCGACATTGATCCTTAGCAACACCCAGACCCGTATCATGGTCGCAAAAATTTTCGCTTGGAAAATCGTAGTATGCTTGCCCAGTGGGGCTGATAATTCCCGCCCTAGGGCCTCACAGTACGCACCAGCTCCGGACAGTATTCCCATTCTGGACCCGTCTGTGAACCAGATTAGCTCATCCCAAGATCCCGTCCTTCCCTTCATCCAATCCTGCTTCGTAGGGAAGAGGAAGTTTAGCCCCTCGTGGAAGCCTATCTCAGGAACAATCGCGGCACCTGGCATACCCAGGATGGTTGGGTCCCCAGACAATACCCGCCATAGACCACAATGGCCATGGTAGAAGCCATAGTCCCTCCACATCTCCACATCAATGTATTATGTATTATTATGGTTCTAAATGCTCATAGCCTGATGAGTGTCTGAGTTATTAAAGTTAGTTAACACACTGTCTACTTGCATATGGCGATTAATATCACTAAAAATATTATTTGCAAACAGACCTTTCGGAAT
>MU189766.1:0-49100 GCA_016904865.1 Pissodes strobi | reverse complement strand
CGATTAATATCACTAAAAATATTATTTGCAAACAGACCTTTCGGAATGCACGAGTTCTTGCCCTAGAGTGTCGTTAACTTTGAATAAAATTAATTTAAATTAGTTCTGGATTTGCACTAAGTAGATCGAACTATTTAGAAACTATCATATTGGCTTTAAGATCAAGATTTTAAATACTTGAGGTATAGGCTCATTCAGGATGATTAAATGTTATGTTATGTCTGGGCTGTTCTTCTATAGGGTACGGAAGCGTGGACCCTTAAGGCTTCGTCAGTCAACAAGCTCAAAGCATTCGAAACATGGACCCTTCGTAGAATGCTTAAAATACCATGGGTTGAGAGAGTGCAATGAAGAATTCATTAGAAGAGCAAAACTAGAAGACAGAGACCTGTTCGAGATCATTAAAGAGAGAAAGATCTCTTATTTGAGGAATAAAAATTTCACTGCGGTCACATAACTTCGGCCTAGGTTTTAGCTTATGACACTTTCCTGTCGGTCTTCAGCAGCAACTTCTTATGTCTGGGATGCATGTTATCGTATTTATAAGCTTAATTCCTCCTTTCGCAAAAGAGTGTAGGTTCCTCTCAAGAGTATAAGAGACTCTGGAGGTATCTCCGGTAAAGGAGGTGGAAAAGGAGGCGTTATTCTGGCTAAGCATAAAGCGTGGAGAATAATGTACATGAACCTGTAGCCATTTTAAAATGAGTCGACCAGTTGAGGCTACGTGAGTCGCGGAATCGACGGCCGTAAAAAGAGGAGGTGCGTGGAAATGGGAGCACCAATGACTTGCCTCAGGAATATTAGGATACTTTACCATCTACCCTACCTCTGTGAAGAGGAAAGAATGTGAGATAGTACGACCGAATACTCAGAAAGCGAATAGGACTACTCAGAATACGAATTTTAATTTTTCAACACTAAATTTTGAGGTGAAGAAATGCTTGTTTATTCTAAAACCAACATATTTTATTCTTCTTTATTAATTTATCCATAATAAACACTTATTAAAATAATCTTTAAAATTAGCTGAGAGAAAAGGGGAAAAACGTTCCATAATGTGAATGTTGGAATGTGTTGATCTAAATAAAATGATTTAATGTTTAATATCTTATGGTACAGTTTTTTCCAAATATAGAGGTATAAAACATGATATATTTGGAATGGCATATCCTACAACATGTATTATATTTAAAATTTAGTAATATTCTCTCTAGGTAGGGGTCTAAATATACGTGAAAACCCTTTATATTTATGGAATATTTTTAGAAGAAAATCTACTCAAAAACCCCCTGTTTATAGCGATCTGTTTAATTCTACTGAGTTGATAATTAAAAGTACCAGTTTAAGGCGAGATATAATATATTGGTAATACGCCGAAGATAATAATTCATAATAACAATAAACTAATTAATCAAACAAAAGAACGTGTTTTATAATAAATGGTGAGAACCAGGGTTTCTAGTTTGTCTATTTTATTATAGCCAACGTCGGTCGCAATTAGAACAGAATATATAATAAAGCAAACGATAATTGAAATTAATATGCTTATTGGAAAACTAAAAGCCCCCCATTGTGTTAAGTAATTATCACTTATTTATTGTTTTCCATCTAAACCGTAATTGCGGAAAACCTTGAGAGAAATCGATTGAAAAGCGTACACGTATGATGGGTTCTTCTTTGAAGTCAAGCATAATTTCCATATTCTTTTTTCTCCATGAGACTATAACGAAGGACGATACATTTATATTTGAAGCATTTGATCTGCATGAGTTTGATTTCTAGTTTCATTAGTGTCAGGCGTTTGCTCTTCTTAAGAATTCTCTCATTCGATTTTCAAGTTTATCAAATTAATAAAATATTGGATATTTTAGCAGCAATTCTGCAACTTAGCGTTGAAAAGAAGTGTAAATTTGTTTTCTGGGCAAATAACCCTAAATTCATCATTAGTTCCAATTTTCTGTATTGCAAATAAGTTACGTCTTCTGATTCATTCATTGCGATGGCCTTTAGCAGGCCTAAGGACCGTTCTACTACATCTGCCTAGTGGATATAAACATAAATGAAGGAAGAATACGGAAAATTGCAGAATATGTATGCAGGAAGGAGATGCAAATACAAACGAATAGACTCAGAAACCAAAGCCAGTTTGCGGAAAATGACGCTCCAAGAATCACCAAGAGAAGAAAATACGCAAACGAGGACACAATAATAATAAAACCTGCAGAAGGGGTATCTTACGCAGATATAATAAGAAGCATGAAAAAGGAAGTAGACACAAAAGGAATAACTATAGAAAAACTAGACAAAACAAAAAATGGGGACATACAAGTTATTGTAAAAGGGAACGAAGAAAAATCCAGACAAGACTTTAGAGAACTTCTTAAAACAAAAATGGAATGGACAGGTTGGAAAAAGACAAAAAAATCAAACTATTATGATCATGGACATTGATGAAACAACTCAGACAGAAGAGGTCAGAGCGGTCATAGACAATGAAATAGGTGAGTAGAGCCAAACTGATACTCAAATAAAACTAAGTGATGCCGCAAATAGTAGAGGATTAAAACATGCCTTCCTAACTACAGATGAAGATAAAGCCAAGCTACTCATCTCTAGAAAGAAGATAGGGAACGGGTGGAACTGATGGAGGTTTAGGGAAATGGAGAGCCTACCTAAATGTTACAGATGCCACAGAGTGGGGCACATTGCGAATAAATGCAATAAGAAAGAAAGGGAAGAATTATGCTACAAGTGTGGAAATCAAGGTCACCTCAAAAAAGACTGCTCAAAAGAAGGAAAGTGCTACCTCTGCAATGCTGTTGGCCACAAAGCTGAAACAACAAGATGCCTTGAGTACAGAAGACTGCTACAAGAACAGAGGAAGGAGAAGAAGGAGAAGTCGCAAAGCTATTTATGAAAGTTATACAAGGCAATATAGACAGGGGAAGAGCGGCAATGGACCTAATGTACAAAACGGCCGAAGACGAAAACTCAGATGTAATGATTATAGCTGAACCAAATAAAAAGAAAGCCATCAAAGGAAAATTGCTAATGGATAATAGAATGGATGTGGCTATGTTAATAAGGAATCCGCAACTAAAAATAAGGGGAACAGGGTCAGGAAACGGATACGTATGGATCGAACTAGAAGATGTTGTGATCTATGGCTGTTACATCTCCACAAATGTGGACCTAGAAATTTATAATGAATACTTAGCAGCGCTACGAGCAGATATGAACAGGCAAATCAAAGGAATAATTGTTGGAGGCGACTTCAACTCGAAATCATATATGTGGGGATCCGATGTAGAAGACAACAGAGGCCGAATACTATCGGAATGGTTAGCTGAGGAAAACTTAATAACTTTCAATCAAGGTGGGACTCCGACGTTTATAAGGGGAGACTCCAAATCATATATAGACTTAACCTTCGGCACTAAAAATACCGCTAAACGTATGAACAACTGGAAGATTCTAGAAGCTGTAACACTTAGTTTCCACCAACATATCGTATACGAAATAAGAGAAAAAGGGACAAGACAACTGAATACCGGTAAGGGAAACGGAGGCTGGATCATTAAAAAAGAGAAAATCTGTGAACTCGTAAAAGAAGTTGGAATGAAGATGGAGCAAGGCCATAACAGAATAATAGATCCAAAAACTCTGGGCGAAGTCATCACAGAAGCCTGCGATAAAGTACTGAAGAAAAGAAAAGGACTTAGACACAAAAAACCGGTGCATTGGTGAACGGAGGACATCGCAGAGAAAAGAAGAGCGAGCATGAAAGCAAAAAGAACAGCGACAAGGGAGAACAAAAAAAATTACCCGGTACGCAAAGCAGAAGCAAAAGATATTTATAGAGAAAGCCGCTTAAGCCTAAAAAAGGCTATTGCCAAGGCCCAATCTGACGCCTGGAAAAAAGTCATAGAGGAGGTAGAACACGACACATGGGGAAAAGGATACAAAATTGTCATGGATAAGCTGATAAGAACCCCGGCAACTGACCTGAGTGACGAAAA
Source organism: Pissodes strobi (assembly GCA_016904865.1). Classification (NCBI taxonomy): domain Eukaryota; kingdom Metazoa; phylum Arthropoda; class Insecta; order Coleoptera; family Curculionidae; genus Pissodes; species Pissodes strobi. Next base: position 45,081 of record MU189766.1, on the reverse strand, counting down.
ACAAATGAGCGTGGCAGAAACTCTATTCCCTAAACATCTGGTAAGCGACTGGGACAGAATTCAAACCAGCACACCGAAAATACCTCTCTTCACCATAAAAGAGCTTCTTATAGCTTCAGACAAAATAAAGGAAAAAAAGGCACCAGGGCCAGACAAGATATTCCCGGAAATCATAAAGGCGGTAATTAGAGGACACCCGGAGAACGTCCTTAAAATCCTAGATAGTCTTCTGATAAAAGGAAGCTTCCCCAAAGAATGGAAAACCGCAGAACTCGTACTTATTGAGAAAATCAAACAAGGACAGGCAGTTAAATCCTACAGGCTTATTTGTCTCTTAAATGTTCTGGGTAAAGTATTTGAACAGTTAATTCTCGGAAGACTAAAAATCGAAATCGAACGGACTGGTGACCTAGCCGAGGAACAATATGGATTTAGGGACAACAGATCTACTACCCACGCGCTACAAAGGGTCCCGGAAATCGCGGACGAAGCTAATGAAAGGGCTGGGAGGAAAAGATGCTTGCTCGTAACAGTAGACGTTCGCAATGTCTTCAACTCAGTTCCATGGAGTGGAATTTTAGAAGAAATAAAAAGAAGACGAATAGCTCCTTACATATATAATATGATAGCAAGCTACCTAGAAGAAAGATGGCTCTTCATAGGAACTGCTGGAAGAATGAAGATGATTTGTGGAGTGCCCCAAGGGTCCGTACTGGGTCCAACGCTCTGGGATCTCTACTACGATGGTGTCCTTAGGACCCCCGTTCCTCAAGGCGTTAGCCTGATAGGATACGCGGATGATCTAGCCATTGTAGCTAGAGGAAAAGACGAGGAAGAGCTGAAGAACAAGTCAAATGCGGCACTAAGATGCATCACAGAGTGGCTCAGAATCAAGAAATTGAGCCTAGTCCCGCAGAAAATTGAAGTAGTGATCCTCGCAGGAGGTCGGACAGTGAAAGAAGTTACAGTTCAAGCCGAAGACATGACAATCAGAAGCCAGGAGTGTATAAAATACCTAGGGGTCACATTAGACCGAAACATCAGAATGGGCCAACATGTAAGGAAAGCTGCAGCAAAAGCGGAGAAAGCTATAGGAAACCTAAGCAGAATACTGCCAAACATCAAAGGCCCCCAAGAGGGAATAAGAAGGGTACTTCTCGCGGTAGTCCAATCAATAATCATGTATGGGGCAGTTATATGGCAACGAGCCATGAAAAAGAAGACTTATAGGGATATACTTCTGAGCGTACAAAGGAAAGCTGCAATAAGGATCGTTTGCGCCTATAGAACCACCTCAAGTGCGCAGCACTGCTAGTCATCGCTAAAACGCCACCAATCCACTTAGCGGTAGAAGAAAGATGTACCGTACAGAAAGGGGTGAATAAAAAACTAGCAAGAAAGATTACGCTAGAAAAATGGCAGCAGGAGTGGCAAGAAGAGGCTAACAAGGGCCAATGGACAAAAAGACTGATACCAGACCTAAAGAAATGGGTGGAAAGAAAGCACGAAGAAGTGAACTACTATATCACACAGCTGCTGTCCGGGCATGGTTCCTTACAGGCATACAGACACAGATTTCGGCATACAGGAAACGACTAATGTTTATATTGCACAGAAGCAGACACAGTAGAGCACACGTTCTTTGTGTGCGTTAGGTGGGAAACACAAAGACAGAGAACTGGAGGGCTGTAAGCAACTACGCCAAACTGATAGTTGACAGAAAAGAAAATGAAGTCAGAAAGGCAGACAGAAGGGTCAATGATTTATAACCAACTCTTTTTTTTCCTTCCTCCCGAAGTAATGCCCATAGCAGTTCCAGGAGGATGAGATACTTCGATAATGGCGGGGGGGTTTAGTACGTAGGCTGACCTCTAGAGAGGTTAGAATCGTGCATGCTCGGCAGACCATCAGGGCCGGCATCTTTAGAAGATTCCTCATCGCCTTAAAAAAAAAAAAAACTACATAAAGCCAACTGTAGCATATGCTATGTTGGGTTCTGAGAAAAGTGTGCGACAGTTCTGAAGTACTGTTCGCTTTCTTTTTGTACGTGTACATGTATATATCTTGCTCAGTGAAAGCATTAATTCATACATCTATCCCTTCAAAATCAGATAGAACTGGATGAGAATTACCCAAATGTGCCGCTTGAAAATATTCCCTCATATCCGCTTCCGACGATGACAAGGTCTCGAATTGAGGATCGCATCAGCCGGATAGAAGGTCATATAGAATAATACCAGTCAGCATTATGCTCATAAGTTCGCCATTCTTTTAGAAGAAATTGTTAGCACCTTTTAACTAACTCGATGAGACAAACCGTTACTTTGTTCATGATGCTTCACACTTTCAATTAAGGCGCCTTCAGCATAAATATAGTTGATCAGGTGAAAAGCTATGGTTTGAAGATGATAATTTAGAATATACTTGTGAAGGCTTAATGCATACTGACTCCATGTTTTGCATGCTGCTGCCTTACGCCAAGCCATTCCGATATCTATAATGCAATCACAAAGTGTTGGTGGTAGTCCAGACTGGATTTTGATTGAAACATAATCAGCTGTAAATAAAGATAAACTCACCGTGGTTATTCTGCCTTGCATTATATTTACCAGCATCACAGTGGGATTTCGTCTACTATAGTCAAACAGTCGACGACTTCCTTTGTTGCAGCGTGATCAACTAATGTTCTTAGTTCTTGTTTAACAGGTATCCTTTCATTTACTGATTGAATCGTGCAGCGAACGAGATCCTGAAGAATATCCTTCCAAAACAAATTGGGCCATTAAGTCTCCCCCTTTGTGGACTGTGCGCAAACTATCTACTACTTCATCGGACTAGTGCAAAGAGATCGAAGGTTTGGTCTTCATAGGTACCAAGAGCCTGCGTCCCATTCCTCAGGAGCAAGTCTTACCAAATTAATAACACAGGTTATCATTCATCATTCTCGATGGGCCTAATTTGGGGTGAGGGTGAGAAGACTGCCTAAAATTGTGGAAGATCCACGTAGTATACTAATAGCAATTTTTGATAAATTTTTTGAGAACCCTACTCAACCATCCTCGATGTTTATTCATGATCAATGATCTGATCTGGAGCTAATTTGCTGCAACTTTTATCGGTCAACGAAAATGAGCAGATTGAGGCTATTTTACTCCTTACTAGAAGATAACTAAATACTGTTATATCTGTAAAGTAGCATTGCACCATATTGCAAGGTGAAAACTACACTAGAGGGACTTGACCAGAACGAAACAAGACTACTGATGATATGATGTATGCGATGTGTCTTCTAGAATTGGGGTCCAACGTTAGTCGGGTGGGGGAATGTGTGAACTACCAAAAACATTTAAGTTACTAATTAATTAGCATCCTGTCGTAAATTTGAACTTGAACTTGATAAATATTATGTAAATATTCAGGATAAATCCTAAATCACTTAGCCTGGAGTATAAAGGTTATTATAGGCAGGTGTGTAATCAATAATGTTTGCATGAAACTTAAATCAGGTATGTAATGGCCGAAATAAAGTTGTAAAATTGTACATTTCTCGACTCCTCGTTTTATTTCTGTTTTATTACTTTCTTTAAACTTTAGATTCATCACTTGCCATCAAACGATGACTCTATATCAGGTTCAAAAACACCTTTTTAAATTACCTTTTGCTCTTCAATCACACATTGTTACAGTATTTTAATTGATTTGAGTATGTATATCAACGATTTCCGTAGAGATAATTTCTTAGAGAATAAGCCACAATCGGTTTTCTTCAATCAAAATTGATTGCACGCACTTAAAGCCACCTAAATGATAATTACTTCATTAGGCAACATTGTTAGTGCTATTTGAATAACACAAAATGATATTCTGTTATGTCACTAATTTTTAAAGTAAATTGTTATTTTGTAGGCAAAACTTTAATATGTTGGCGTCGATGCCGTGTGACCTAAGTGGTAATGTATGTTTGCACTTGTAATTACACACCTTAATAATGCCATACTTATTGGAATTTTGTTTACCGGATGATGGTATTATGTTAGAAAAATCTTAAAATACCGCTTCGTTCAAGATATATGTTTATTTAACCATATTTTGCATATTGCACTTGTAGCAAGTGAAGAGTGCCTAAATGTAATTAAAATTGAGCAAGAGGTGTATTAGATATATCACCAAGTTACTATATTAACTTGTCAAATTTATGAAATGCGGTCTGCAGTGACCCCGAAGCTCAGCACCAGCAATCATCTGAACTACAGTCTAAATTTAGACAAAGCACAAGACAGCCCCATAAGACACTTGGGAAAGAAACAATGAATAATAACGAGGAACCCTCTTAATTTCCTAATTAATAAAAGTGCCGATGACAGTTTACCCTTCAGAGAGACCCAATCGAGCCTATTAACCATTCATATTCCCCGGATTTTAATATGATGACCACATGCAATTCCAGTAGTGGTTGAAAAAACTGCTTCCTACGTCGTATCTGTATAAAGTTTTAAACAATTCTAGATAAACTACGCTTCTGCAATAGCCATTTTACCCTTTAGCTCTTCCTGGAATAGAGGCTTGGATGCAAATGCTGCATCATCTGCATAACAGGCATTCTTAATGGATAACAAGGACGTAACAAGATAAGGGGAAAATAATCCAAACTGTGGGGCACCCCGCTTCGTAAGGGACACACTTCAGATATGTCATCATACAGACCGTTAGTCTGAGTTCTGGAACTCAGTCATTCCAGTAGGCATCCTCTAATTCCATACCTTGATAGTTTGCTAAGCAGAAGTTGATGGGAGAGAAAGTCAGAGGCCTTGCTACGATCTCACAATGGGCACCCATCTGCTCTGCCCTCCCACTATATCTTCCACAACCTTGGCTACCCTACCGCTTGCAGCGTGGTATATATTTTTATATTCTTAATAATCACCTCAAGTACCTTGCCAAAAAAGGGAAATATGGATATGGGAGGATAATTTTCTGGCTAAGCCTGTGCCTCTTTCTTAAACAGAGAAACTGCCCTAATCTGGAAATTTGCCTTGATCAATGCATGTGTTAGAAAGGTAAGTCAAAGGCGTCACCAACTTTATATCTTCTGCTTAAGAATATTTCCATTTAAATCGTATGCATCAAAGCAATTAGATTTCTTAGGGTAGCCAGTTGCATTTTGGACATTACTCTCACTCTCTACCACTGGCAAAAGGCCAAATGAATATGGTACTTCCGGGATGTCACAACGCATCCATGTCATAAAAAGCTCGATGCATCAGAATATCCTATTTTTAACAAAAACATGTCTCAGTATGATTCTGAGTGTACTTGGAAGTTTATTAAAGCACTTCTCGAAGTTAATCTAATAGGGTATCTTCTGAATTGGTTATGAATATTTGCATTTGCAATACGGCTTCCGCAAGTAGAAATCGACCGAAGATTTATTGGTCTATGACACTCATATATGGAGTGGAGCTGCTATTGAGCACTGCGGTGAATCTCGATGGAATTTCGAAAACATTTGACAGAGTTTGGCTTAATGGATTGCTTAACAAACTGCCGTCCTTCAAACTACTAGCGTCTCTCTGCCAGTTTCTTTAAGAATCGATCTCTGCAAGTTGCAGTTGATGGACACATCGCAGACACATTCACCATTAACGCCAGAGTGCCTCAGGATACAATACTGTCACCAACTCTGTTCCTCATCCATATCAATGAACTGTTTAAAGTTTTGCAGATGACAGTACTCTTGTCTCCCAATTTATATCAGAAAAACCTTTACTAGCAACTGAGGCTTATCATCGCAGAAAATCCAAAAATTCTAGATGAAGTTGGGGCCTAACTCCAGTTTATCAGGTCATACAACATGTGGGAATCTATCAAAGCGTGGTAGGCTGGAATGAGGACCCTCGACAAGCATCTGATGATAGAAATTCTTTGTGAGACTTTAGATGCTAATAGATCAATATGGGGAGAGTAATTTAATTTGAGATTTAAGTATAGAAAGGTAATTTTGGGAAACCATTTCTGTGTGTTATTCAAGAAATCCTTGCGAGCTTTCCAGAGGTGCTCTGTGAGGATCGTGCAATAGTCTTAGATTGACGTCAAGGCAAGGACTACATTGATCAGATCGTTTTATACATATGAGGAACAAGGTTGAATCAAGGAAAAAGTCCTGGACAACGCCAGTCAATATGGGAAGGGCTCTGGATTACATGCTATTAGAGGAATGAACGAATTAATTTATGACTAGATCTCTCAACTTTAAAGTCCATTGTTAAGACACAGAAAGTTGCGTTGATGAAGTGTCTTCTCTCCTAGCATTCGACTATAGTAAAAAATTGCTTGGTATTCGCAAAATCTGTGTATTCATCTGCTCCAAGTCATTTACTTATTAATCAATGATTTTTGAATGAATAGAGTCCTGACGTTATTTAGGTTGATGTCCCCGCCCTTGTGAATTGGCATTATTTTGAAGATCTCAGGAAACTTACCCCCTCTGATCTCTTCATTTACTAGACTGGTCAGAGGGTAAATCGTAATGATTTTAATCAATTTCATTCAGATGTCAAAGTGACCCAATAACCTTTTTTTGGATATTAATGACGGTTCTGATCAGGTTGAATCTAAATGGTGGAAAGGATACTTCTGCGGAAAGGTAATTTTCTTTGGCTGTTAATATGGGTAGGGTCTTGGTTATTTTATCGGATAATCGTGGTTCAAAAATTAAGCAAATATAACAGCTAAGTGTGGCTTTAACTGGTCCATTAAGAAGAAACGACTCAGTAAACCAGTCATCGATGCTGATAGAGAATGAGAGTAATATCCAAAATGCAACTGGATACCATAAATGATGTACATGAATTCTTAAGCAGATAGGTATAAAGTTTGTGAAGCCCTTAACAGTTCCTCTTTTCGAGAGGTACGGCACTAAGGATATAGGCCTGAAGTTATTTGGGTTATGGAATGAAATTATTTTGGAGATTTTCAATATCTCAGTCTGATCACTTCATCCATTAGAATAATCAGGGGGTAAATTATAAAGTCCTTGATTATCTCAATCAGTTTCATGGAGATGTCAAAGTGATCCAGTGATCTATTTTCCTGGATATTAATGACGGTTCTTGCCAGATTGAATGTTACCTCTGTGAAACTAGATCCTGGAAAGGCTACCTCTGTGGAAAGGTAGTTTTCCTTGGTTGCTAATAAGGGTATGATGTTTTGTCGGATAATCGTGATTCAAAAATTAGGCAAATATAACAATTAACTTAACTGTTCGATTGAGAAGAAGCGACTCTGTAAAACAGTCATCAATACTGTCATATATATTTCAAAAGCCATTTCCCATAAAAAGGTTCCCATTAAATGCAGGAGGTTTGAAAATATGAATATGGCAGCAGGAAATTCTACTTTTACCGAAAATAAAGAAAACTAATTTCTTGATGGTGTCTAAAATTGAAATATTTTTAATGTCAATGGATATGTGTTTTTTATGGCAGTGGCACACACATACTAAAGGGAGATCCTATGGCACTCGACGAGCGGTGTGTGCGAAGATGTTGATTGACGCGGTTCTTGAATAGTTGTAGGTTATAATTATTAGAAAGAAACAGATGTCCTGGGAGTGAGTTCCACAGTGATACAGTGTACGAGACAAACACATCCTTGCAAAGAGACGTTCTAGGTGGTTCCAGTTGTACGACGAATGGGATGATGCAGGCCAAATCCTGGAAACATCTGTCGTGAAAATATCGGTAAAACAGAGAGATCTCTACCAATCTCTGCCACATTTCTGCGATCTTCCAGACTATCTAGGGGCAACTCCGAGTCACCGACGAGACGCTCATCTCTCTTCTGGGTCGAATCCAGCAGCTTTAGGGTGTAGTTAGGTGTGACCCCTCAGATGTGTGAGCAATATTCTAAGCATGGTTTTATTTGAGCGTTGCACATTCGGCCAAAAAGGAAAAAATAAAACTGACTAATTACCATTTTAATTTGACGTCAGCTCAATTCAGGAAGTTTTTGAAAACTTAACACCTGCTGAATTTAAAAATATTTATTACAATTATTTTTGAGTTCGTTCGTACCTATTCAACTTTATGCGGAGACAACTACAAAAAATAAAATTATTTGGCGAAATCCAAGACCCGCTTCTCCAAGGTATTGCAGGCCAATTCGATTTCGATTCATTAAAGAGACAATTGAAGAAACTAAAGCTGAATTTCACCACATAAACAATCAAATTGAGTCCCTTGTATCAACAAAAATCTATCAAAATGGATGGGAAATTTTTGTCAAGCATATTTTACCATTTACCGTGGTAGACGGCAAAATATGTAATTCGCAACTTCAACCCAAAGATGTTATCTGTGTGGTGCTACAAGCAAGGACTTCAACAATTTGGACTATGTATTAAAGTATTCTGTAAATCAGAATAATTATAAGTTTGGAATATCAGTTTTACATGCTAGAATAAGGTGTTTCGAAAGTCTTTTGTATCCTGCTTATAAAATACCAGTAGGAAAATGGCAGACCCGAAATATGCTAGAAAAGGAATTGGTACAAAAGCCATGAACAAGATTCAAATTCAATTTCAAAAAGAATGTGGAATGATAGTGGATGTCCCCAAAGCAGGATTTGGCAACACCAATAATGGTAATTTGTCAAGGAGATTTTTTGAAAACCCTGAAACTTCCAGCAGAATAACAGGCCTTAATATAGAAATAATTAGGAGATATAAAGTTATTTTGGAAACCATAAGCAGTGGCCACAAGATTGACATAAAACTATTTAAAGAGTATTCCTTTGAAACGGGTAAGCTCTATGTTGAATTATATGGGTGGTATCCCATGCCACCCACAGTGCATAAGGTGCTTATTCATGGATCTGCAATAATTGCCAATGCATTATTGGCAATAGGGCAACTTTCGGAAGAAGCCGCAGAAAGCCGAAATAAACATTTTAAGCAATTTAGGGATCACTTTTCCCGAAAAATATCCCGAAAAGCTACCAATTTGGATGTGTTTAACAGATTAATAATATTAACATCTGACCCCGTACTATCTGCTATGTCTACTCTTCCTGAAATAAACCGCAAAAACTTTTCAAACGATACCCCAGATAACCCAACTACAGATCCGAAAGCGCATGAAATATGGAATCTCGTTTTATGACGCGTCTATCCGCGGAGTTGAATTGCCCGCACAAAGTAGCTTTAAACATGCGGCTGGCGATTAGTAAAAGACTGGCCGCACCAATACCTAATTTTATTTATGCATATTCAAATTGAAATTCAAAAAATTTTTATTTGCCTTTTAAGAGTACAGCTATTACAGTATATTACCAATTATAATTAAACAAAAAAAAAAGAAGACAAATAAGGACTATTACGCAATTTAAAAACCGATACACAAGTATGTACACATACCCTTGTTGAATAGCCCTTTACCAAAAAATAATTTGTGTTTACAATATTAAATTAATTTATAAATATACAATAAAACACTTTTGACGGCGTAAGAATCAGAGGGAGGCAGCGCAGCAGGGGCGAGATGCAATATCGGGGATGGGTCGATCAAGGCTTAAAAATTGAAAAAATATTAAGTATTGGCAATCGGTTTATGCGTACGCAGACAAACGAAAAATAGATTACCAGAGAGAAAACTAAGTAAATGAACAATGGACATTTTACCGTTTAGGGTGAGACTGGTGAAGTTAACGCCTTTGTTCCTCAAGAAGCAAAGACTTAATATAGCGGTTGAACTTATACGGTGTAAAGCATTTTACATTATTTGGAAGACCATTCCACATACTTGTTGCGACATAGCTAAAAGTCCTTTGGAAGACAGCTGAGCTGTGCAATAAAATGACAAAATCATCCCTGTTCCTAATAAAATAAGTGTGATTTCGTGGGTTAAAGAGTGCCCTTAAATATGGAGGCTCTCCAGTCTTTAAGACTCCATAAATTAAAGAGAAAATATGATATTTTCGCCTATTGACCATAGATAAAATTCAATTGGTGTTTAAATAGGGTGTAATATGGTTTCTAAAGCTAATATTAAAGGAGAAACGCATACATGTATTTTGTAGTTTCTGCATGGATTTAGCAAGGCTTAATGTAAGTGAATCATTATAAACGATATCCCCATAGTCGAATAATGATAAAACAAGTGAATGCAGAGAAAATATTTTATTTTGGAGGGTAAGTATTTTTTTAAACTGTGCAATTTTTTTAAGGGGAAATAGGCGATGCCAAGTTTATGTTTCAAATTCAAATTCAAATTCAAATTCTTTATTGGTGCTAGTACACATAATGTTTACACAAGTCAAACAGTATCTCTTTTTAAAAGAATGCGATACTTAAATCTATGCTACAATCTTAATTTTAACAAGAACAAGAGAAACAACCACAAATAGAAACATCTAATCAGTCTAAAAAGTTTAACAGTCATGTAAGACTTTAGACATACAAACAAATAAATAAATCTAAGGTACTTGGTACAGTTAAAAATATACACATATTTAGTTACAATAAAATATAAAATAGATTTTTTTTCTACATATAATGGCCATAATAAATGTAACTGATTTGAAACGTTTAATCTTTACCCGGATCGTACTTTGTTATTCGACCAACTGAGTGTGGAGTTGTAATACTCATCTAAGGAGTAGAAGGCACTACCGATAAGCAGATCTTTGATTTTTCTCTTAAATAATGTGTTGCTTAGGCTAATTACCTGTTGTGGTAGTTTATTAAAAAGTTTAACAGCATGGTATCCTGGGCCATTCTGACATCTTTGCAATCTGTGATAGTTCGGTCTTAAACTGTTTTTATTTCTTGTGTTATGGTCGTGGATGTCAATAAAGCTGGTATACAAGTCAAGATTGTTTTTAACATAAACAAGATTTTGCAAAATATACTCAGATGGTAATGTTAATATTCTGTGTTTTATAAAGGCTGGTTTGCACTCTTCTCGGTAACTTAAGCCTGCCACCACCCTAACAGCTCGCCTTTGCATGGCAAAAACATTTTGAGCACCACTGGCATGGCCCCAGACTAGCAGTGCGTAACTTAAGTGGGAGTGGAACAAAGAAAAATATGCTTGTTTTACAGCTTTCAACGAGACACACAGTGACAAGCTTCTCAAGAGAAAAACACTTTTACTCAATTTTTTTGTTGTTATTTCCGTATGGGCATCCCATAGGAGTTTTTGATCAAGAGTTACCCCCAAGAATTTTACATTATCTTCCATGGGATCAATCTTTTTGAGTGAAAATACATACTTCTGAGTCTTGGACTCGTTTAAAAAAAGTTTATTGGTTGAAAACCACTGCCCAGCCCTCGACTGTGCCTCACCCGACATGTCTATAGCTGTCTGTAAGTCTGTGTCTTGTACTTGCCCAGTTGTGTCGTCAGCAAAATTGAAATATAACTCATTTACAGCAATTTTTGGCAAATCGTTAACATAAATAAGAAACAAGATGGGGCCAATAATTGAGCCCTGCGGAACACCAGTGGTAACTTCTTGCTTGCTCGATGTTAAGTTGTTATAATTTACTGTTTGGAGGCGTTTTGTAAGGTATGATTTAATGAGAAGTATACTATCTTGTGAAAATTTATAGTATGGTAGTTTGTCAAGTAGAATGTCATGTGAAACACAGTCGAACGCCTTGCTCAGGTCACAAAATACAGACACTGTGTGTTGTGAGTTCTCAAAACCCTCCATGATATTCTCAACAAGTCTCAAAATTGCTAGGGTTGTGCCTTTACCCTCCCTAAATCCAAACTGACCAGGACTAAGAATGTTATTTTGTTCAAGGTAGCTTGAGATTTGTTTTGCTAGGCATTTTTCATATATTTTTGATAGAATAGGTAGTAAAGAAATAGGTCTGTAGTTGCTTGGGTCATTGGCATCCCCTTTTTTGTATATAGGTACAACTTTTGCAATCTTAAGACAGTCAGGAAAGATGTTCTCCCTAATACACAGATTAATCAATTTTGTCAGCGGTATAAGTAGTAGATTTTTTACCCCCTTTATTAATGTTATATCCAAATTGTATATATCTTTACTTGTTTTGTTCTTAAGCTGATCAATCACCTCCCTGACCTCGTTAAAAGACACTTCTTTAAAAAAGAAAGGATTATTATTCAATGTTGTGTTTTTTAAGTTTTCAATAGGATTTACATTTTCACTTTTTATTTGTTTTTGTAGATCTACTGCTACATTGCTAAAGTAGTTGTTAAAATCTTGTGCAGTTAAGTTAAGTGATTGATCTAATGGTCTTGAGGGCTTTTGACGATGTTCATTAATTACTTCCCACATGCATTTGATTGGGTTAGATGAGTTTTTTATTTTTAATTCATTACATTGTATTTTTGATTCTTTAATTGCTTTTTTGTACTCTTGACGATGCAGTTTTATATATTCTTTCAGTTCATTAGTTGGATGATGAGTACAAATATCATTTAAGTAATTTAAGTAGTCCCGTTTGTCTCTAAGGGTGTTATTAAACCAGGTAATGTTATAGGTTAGGTTTTTTTTTGTTTTATAGGTTTTTTTAGGGAATGACTTGTTAAAAGCGAACTCTACCAACTGCATGAGGGTTTCAAACTTTGTTTCAGCTGTTAGAAAAGGATCCTTTATAAAGCTAAAATCAGTTGCCGAAATTTCACTGTAAAAAGCATCCTTTCCCTCCCGTGTAATAGGCTGGCACAATTTATTTGTAAACTGGTCAGTGGCTTTTTGCATTGTGCAATTTAGAGTGATTAATTGACCATTGTGATCCGACTTACCAGGTTTTACTATGCTTGCATGGAAATCTTCTTCTGAGAAGTTTATAAAGACATTATCCCAACAATTCTGTTCTCTTGTTGGTTCAAAGACAGTTTGTGTTAGCCCATATGAATGAAGCATATCAGTAAGCTCCTTAGAGGTTTTTTCATTTGTGCAAAATTTTACATTGAAATCTCCTGCCAATATAATTTTTTGTTGTATCCCTATGAGAGTCAAAATCTGATCAAGAACATTAAGAAAGGTGTCAAAATCACCCGAGGTTGACCTGTATACTGATATTATTGTAATATTGTATTTACTAGATTTTACAGCACACACCTCAATGCACTTCTCCACGCTCAGTTGTTTAATGTCACTTAGTTCCGTAAAGTCCGTTCCCTGCTCTAACAAAATTAGTGAGCCCCCCTTAATATACACTGAACGACAAAAGGATGCTGCCACAATGAGATTTCCAATTTTTAGAATGTCTATTTCTCCTGAAGTTAGAAAATGTTCAGTAATACACATTACTTTAATGTTTTTATCACAGCTAAATGCATCCAGCTCATCTGTGATATCCCTTATCGATTGAGCATTGCAGTGGAGCACTTGAAAACTTGCTTTGCTTTTTTCTTGTATAGGTTTCAACATTTCTTCTGCACTATCTTTTAATTGGCCTGTGTTTGTAGGCTTCGTCTGGCATGCGTAAAATGGTTGATTATGCCCCCCTCACCCCATATATCTGAGGTCATAATTTTTCCTGCATTCTTCTCCAATACCTCTATTTTAAATGAGCTTTTATAGTTGCTACTCTTGGTTTTCATTTTATGGCATTTGGTTTCTGTTTGTGTGGTGTTTATTATGTAGTTTTTTACATCTTCTTCTGTGACCGTGGGCGATAGGCCTGAGAGAAAGATGTAGGCTTTCCGTGGGGCTACTTGTAGGCTAAAGTTTTTACAGCCTCCAAGTATTGGCTTTTGCCTGTTGGTGGGTCCATTTTTTCTATTTAGGGCCCCCTGCCAGTCGTTTTCCCTATTTTCTGTTTGTCTGTTAGTAGCACCTTTTTTTCTACGTACGACCTCCTGCCAGTCGTTTTCGCTGTTGTTTGTCTGCGTAATATTATAGTTTTGGGCATTTTGGTTTGTGTTTTGTTCGTTTTTTCCGGAACTTTCTTCAGTTTTTGCTTTTCCATTTTTGTCAACTGTCAGCTGCCATGTTGAGTTTGGTGACCTACTCATAGAATCACTCTTGGTTGGGGAGTGGGTGCGTTCGTCACTGTTGGAACTGGTCTGCACGGCTTGTTTTTTCTCGGCCGTTATCAACAATTTTGGTGTTCCTTGATCCCTTGCTAACTTCAGTCCATCAGATGGAGCGGTGACGTCGTTTGTTTTTGGCGGGAAATCACGGAGCTTTCTAACCTCATTTTCCAGATTTTTGCCTCTTTCTTCTAGTTTTATGATGTTTTCCCTCATAAAACGTTTATTTTCGAGTAGTATTTCGTTCTTCTCCTCTAGAAGTTTAATTATCATACCATAGAGTTGCTTTTCGTGGCTCCAATGATCTTCTTCTGCGTAAGCAGGTACGTGGCGGCATTTGGCAGATTTTTGAGTCGCCGCTTGTATTAGGCATGCCGAGTGAAACATTTTTTGGCATTTTCCACACTCTATGAAGTTTTTTGTATCTTTTTTACAGTGAAAACACTTAACTATCACTTTTTCACTATTATTTTCGGTACTTTTTGTGGGCGTTACGATCTCCACGTCTTTATCGTCGGCCATCTTTATATACCACGGATTTGACCAATATGCTTTTGAAATGAACGAGTATTGTCAAAGTAGATCCCTAGACTCTTGGCCTCCGATACTACTGGCAACGAAATATTCTTTATTTGAATATTAATAGTTTCAGAAATATTATTAATTTGAGTTTTATTGTTTCCAAAAAAAATAATAGATGATTTGCTGGGATTGAGTTTAAGGTTATGGTTAAGCATACTTATTAATTTTATTGAGATATTTATTAAAATTTTGCTGAAATTTTGGTAGATTATTAAAACTGAATGACAAATAAATTTGAGAGTTATCAGCATATTGCTGAATTTTGGAGTATGTTAGGGTATTATGCATATCTGCTACGTATCTAGGAAATAGTAGTGGGCCTAATATAGACCCTTGAGGGACTCTAGCGCTCACACGTAAGAAGACTGACTTAGACTTTTGGCCATCATTCTCCAGTACTACACAGTGCGCCCGATTTTCGAGGTATGATTGAAAAAAATTAATACAAGACAGCCCAAAAAATCTTAATTTAGCCAGCAATATTTGGTGAATAATCGTGTCAAACGCCTTGCAAAAGTCCAATAGGCCCAAGCATGTCGCTTCCCCTTATCTTGATTTAATCTAATATAATTAACCAGTTTTATGAGACATGTGGTGGTGCTAAAATTCTTTCGAAAGCCTGACTGACAATCAGGAATAACTAGCTGTGTTTCAAAATAGGCTGTTAACTGATAGGATATATGTTTTCTAAAATCTTTGAAACTGCCGGTAAAATGCTAATTGGCCTGAGATCTTTATAGTTTTCTGGAATATTTACTTTGGGCAAAGGTTTTATATTAGCTAACTTCCATAGATCAAGGGTATATGTGAGTATCATTATGGTATATTGTGCAATAAGTGCTGAAAATAAGACTTTTCAGCACGTGTAGCACACTATACTTTTTCTATGACTGGTACATACAGGGTGCTCCACTGGAAGTGTGGTAGAATAGTATATAAGTGTTAAAAATAACGCCTACGGCTCGTGCCATCAAACCACACTGAAAAGTGATTATCACACGCGTTGTATACTATACATTTTCTAAGACTGCAAATAATATTGATATTGTATAATATTTATTATAATATAATATATCAAGCATCTTGTCTTTCATTAAAATTTATAGTTTACAAACACCATACAAACACTTCTATACAGCAATTTGTGTAACTAGTTGATGAGTAGGTATTGAAATGCCAGGGCAGGGACAACGCCGTACCCCGTGCGCCCTTTTAGGGTTTCGTTCCTCATTCTAGGGTTTCGCACTTAATTTTTGGAACTATTCTTTTCATATCTTTGGAAAAAGGCGCCATTCACCGGCGGTCTCCTCTTATGGCTTTGCCTTCCCTCGGAGACCCATATTTTACATATTTGGAATAGGGAGCATCCGGGGATGAAGCCCTAAATTGGGGCTCCTTGAAGCCCAAAATACGGGTACTGGTACATTTTTCACAAATTTTAAAATGGGGTCCTCAGGGGGCGAAGCTTTTGAATTGGGCTCCTGGTGTGGGAGCTTCATATTTGACACATTGGAAAAGGGGCCCCTGGGGCGAAGCCCTACAATGAGGCCCCAGGGGGGGGGAACCCTAGAATGGGGCCTATAGGACGGGAGTACCATTTTTTACAGATTTGGAATGGAGCCTCCGAGGCTGAAGCCCTAAAATTGGGCCCCAAGCCTTAAAAGGGGACCCCTGGTATGAGAGTACCATTTTCTACAGTTATGCAAAAAGGGGCACTTGGGGGTGAAACCCTAAAATTGGACCCCCTTTTAGAGATCTGGGAATGGGACCTCTGAGGGCGAAGCTCTAAAATGGAGACGAAGCCCTTTAATCTAAATACCCGAATAAGCGTGTGAAAAGTATACTTTGCAAAGTATACTTTTCACACGATGTTTGAAATGTCCAGTTTTCAAGAGCAGTTGTTAGTGCGTTTTTGTCTATTTACAGGGCATTCGTAGAAAAAATATATAAATAACTTGCTTTGACATGTAAAAATCACAAGGCATAGGTAACTTTCTCGGTCTTTAGGGCACCCGAAAAAAGATTTATCGCCAGTGCTTCTGTTCGAACAACAGGAATACAGGCACGTATAACACTAACACATTTAAACTAATTTTATTTAAAAAATAAGATTGAATATGGCTCCGTACTATTCCGCTTGCGGATGTGTTGCGACTTGGAACGCTTTTTCCATACGGACCCGCACTAAACTGTAGATAGCCAAAACCTGTTCAAGCCATCTACGAGCATGAGCAAAGATAATACTTAGTATTGCGTATACGAGGTTTGTCAAAAAATATGAATTTTGTTCAAGATAAAATTACCATAGTTTTTAACAATATCAAAACCTCATTTTTAACGCTATTGACGTAACTGCATATTTGACTATAGTTTATAATTCTAATCAACTTTTTTTTATTAATGCTACTTTACTCTTGAACAAAATTCATATTTTTTGACAAACCTCGTATACGAATGGAAAAATGTATTATCTGGTAGTTTAATTTTTGGTTCTAGACCATGCAGAACTTTTTATGAAGAATAACTTTTTTTCGTAAAATTAATAATAAAATCGTTGTTCATATAGTGCGAACTTAGACACTCTGTATAATTTAATACTATACCTAAAGTACTACTATAGTCTAAAATCTAAGATATCGATTATCCTTGTATTTATTCATACTAAACATAAAATAAATACATTTGAATTATGTCCGACTTTTGTATACAAATACCCCTATGTGCGTTGTAGAGCAAGAGTAGCTGCTGCGGTGTATACAATTTTTTGTTGTGAAATAGCACACGAGACTTTTGCGAGGCTCATTTTGCGTAGACATGCCAGGACATATTACTGTTGACCGAGACACCCAGTAGTCCCATTGATGAGGATGAAAGAATGATATCAGGACCCACCGTATTGGCTTTCTTGATAAACGCGGCTGCTTGGGTTTTTACTGCATTAAACTGGACCAAATGCATGTCACCTTAAGTTCGATCTTTGTTCAGAGCTTGATTAATTGCTATAATCTGCTCCTGTCTGCGGTGATAAAGATTTTTCAAATGTAAATTGGGAGACAAGAGTACTGTCATCTGCTAATTAATTCAAAGGTATAGATGAAGATTAAATTGATAGAGAATTTCTTCTGGAATTTTAGCTGACCCTCGACCAATCATGATATAGAAATTAACCAATTATGATAGCGAAGTGCAGTTGTCACAGCTCGACAAAGAAGTAGTGATTCTATAAAACAAATTGCATCATGTTCTATTTAAGGATAAAGCTCTCATAAGTGTTAAAATAAACACAAATATCCCAAATCGATCTCGTTATGTCATAAATATCTCTTTTTATTGCAGCCACAGGTAAGTCTAAACCAACATTAGAATTATTGGCGGAATAATTAAAGGAAAATAATATATAGGTCATTCAGGCATCATGCCTATTTTCGTATGTGACTTGTTTCTTGATTCTCTTGTTGCAGCTGCGCATATTGCAAACAAATCGATGACATCAAACTACTCTGTATACTGATAAATATTTTGTGGCAATTCCAGTAATCCTGGGACAGTTGTACGTTGTACTGCAACAGAATCCCGATATGCCTTAAATTCGTCGGCGTTTCCGGGAATTCTTTGTATTTTAAGAACGTAAGTAACGGATATTTTTTCAATGAAAACCAACTTATAATAAGGCCACTTTATCTGAGATTGTATATAAAGGACTTATTGGAATTCGGAAATAAAGTAAGACCTAAATTTAGAAGCCTTATTATTAAAGCATTTATAATATACAGGGTATAAGTGATAATATAACCCTTATTTATTCTAGGCGCGTAATTCCTATAAAGATTTTAATCTGTTTAAGTTTTGGTTCTTAAATTGTTGATTACAGTTATTGAGTATTTTCAAAATTAGTTTTGTCAACTTGTTTTTCATCATTTACACTAAATTTTGCACCTTAGTACTTGACGAGTTCCTTCAGTTTTATTGAACTAATGTTCGTCAAGTAAATTTCTGAAATATCTCCATAGAAAATGGTTCATTGGAATAAGGTCTGTACTGCTGGGAGGCTAACGAATCAGCTCGTTTCGTTCTATCCATTCCATGACCTAGAATTTTTTTACAGCAAAACAAGCCTTTGTATTTGTCCTGATGGTAAGTTATCTTGTTCTTGGGCTTGCTCAGTATTTAAAATTTCGTAATAACATCGACCAGTAAAAATATGGTCCCAGTATTTTGCTTCTAAGTACTCTACAACCTATTTTCCGAATTTAATTATTGGGTGTATCTAATGCCCAAGTCATTGTCATATTTTGCCCATGAGGCTCTTCCCTGGCTATCAAGCCT
Source organism: Pissodes strobi (assembly GCA_016904865.1). Taxonomy (NCBI): domain Eukaryota; kingdom Metazoa; phylum Arthropoda; class Insecta; order Coleoptera; family Curculionidae; genus Pissodes; species Pissodes strobi. Next base: position 26,159 of record MU189766.1, on the reverse strand, counting down.
GACTCATCTGTCCGCAGTTGCAGCTGTTGCTCCATGTCAGGGTTAGCATTTGATTTTGCTGAATTTAAAAAGGTTTAAATTTAACCTTCTTTTTAACTCCACGAACTGTTTCACTGGCGTGCATTATCTGACCCACTTAGGTTCTTGTTTTTTATATCGGAAAAATTGCTTCAGTGAGAACTTTTTGCGAGAACAATTTTTTTTGGATGAGCTTTTTTAGGGGAAAATTGTTTTCTGGAAGTAGCTTTGAAAGCGCAGAAGCGGATTTTCAATGGAGCATAAGAAGCGCTTGGTTCTAGTTCTAGATTTTAGGACAGCATATTAGGACGTGAGGTGCTATACACGAAACATAAATAATATTTAAGGACGGATCTAGTATTATTGGAGATACCCTTTGTAATGAAGAAATCAAAGGAACTATCTTGTAAACTTCACGTAACAAAAGCCAAAAAGAAATATTTTAGTAATTTAGTTAAGTGGCTCCAATACTCAAACCATGTAATAACAGCACCCCCACAGCGAATATTTATAAAACTAATCCTAAATTCCTTTAAGTTCAAAAGCTTCCGAAGTCAACTTTTACAATTCTACCTGTTATGGAATTCCATCAGCTATGAATGTATTGGCTAGACAAGTGTCTGGTGCCAAATAATTAACGTGACACAAAGTGACGGAAGTCAGCGATTACCTGTCTTTCGAGTAGCTGTATGAAATTTATGATTGCGGCTCGGTCGAGGCCCTTTACATCCCTGCCGGGGTCATAATATATTCTGTGATTTTTTAAGTGCAGGGTCTTTTAGTCATGCCAGAAATAAAACTGGCCCTAGGAACTGCAATTTTTAAAGAATGTGAATATAAGGTTCAAGCCCTATATTCTTTGATTTAAATCAGGACACTTGCCAAGCAGTTCAATAGTTCTGTGATTCTTAGGAGATGATCTAATAGCGATTTTGTGCTTCAAATTTTTTTTTAGACTGCAAAATGCTAAAAAATTACTTAATAATTATATATCAAAGGAGCACATCTTAATAGTGTTTTGAACTTTGTATATAGAGCGTTTTCCATCATAAACTTTTCTTAAATTATATTTTTTATGTAGAATTGGCTTAAATTTGGAAAAGACGATTTTTTTTGCAAATAGCTCAAATCACGCATATAAAAAATGGTTCAATTTGAACCCCAAATTCTGATAATAATAATTTATGTTTGACGTTCTTTAAATGGCTGTTAATAATCAGAGAACTCTGTATTATTTAATGCATATCGGATATTACTACTTTAAAAATTAAAAAGTTAAAAAAAAATACAATTTGTCAACATCGTCAAGAATCTTGGAAATATTTTAGGATTAGACGGGGGACGGGGTACTAGTGCCAGCTTTAATTTTCGATGAAATATGTTGGGCATGCCATTAAAAAAATCAACTAAATGTCGACTAAACTTTAATTAATATTATAGGAACAAAGAGTAAAACAAACTACTATAACTTCGTTAATATCAAATTCTCAAGTTGCTTGGCATCTGTTTTCTAAACAAGCAATATGTCATAACTCGCTTCTGGAGGTGCTAGCTGTACTCCTTCAAGGTACTTGAGCCTTTTGAGAGTTGGGTTGGACATTGGCAGAGTAGATGTTCTGCATTGTTGTCTTCTGCTTTGTCTATTGCCATTAGGTGGTATTTTACCTGGCAGTGTCCAGTGAGCAGTCCTGCGACAATTCTAATATCCGCTCTGTTCATGTCTATGAGCTGTTCTGCTCTTTTCGCAGAGATGATGATAAACTTTTTCGCCTGTCTTACTCCTGGAGTGTTTTTCCAGTAGGACAGTTGGTCTTTTTCCCATTTGTTTAGTTCTTCGGTGTTGTGGCTCTTCATAAGGCTACAGTAGGGCTCTGGACCATAATATGGTATTCCAGCTCCTTCTTTCGCAAGGTAGCTCTTTCGTTGCCCTCTATGCCTCTATGGCCTAGTTCTTTTAGGGTTTGCTTACATTCCCAGTGTAGGGAAATAAGATGTGAATAAGTTTTCGTCGCGCACCCTGTACATAGTATTTCATAACATAAAAATATAATTAAATGGCCAAGAGAGAGAGAGCCTAGTCTATAAGAATAATTGGGTCAACAGACCAGTCACCAGTCACCTAGTAACACCGGCCACCGGTACTTGACACACATCAAATGTGACGTGCTGATTTCGGGCGGTTTTGGGCGAAACAAATTAAATTCAGCCCACTTATTTTGTAAACCTTACTAAAATGTAAAAAATGTAGTTATTCCTTAGTGTTGGTAGAATAATGCCAAGCGTTTTCTAGTAACAATTAAACTTGTTAAACGGTCCTTCGTGTTTTGTTTATTTTCCTAAAGGTAAAGGAAAATTAGCCAGCGAATAGCGTGTGCAAACGACTGTTCGCCCCTTTGTCTAATACCTACGCAATTGGTATTTATACAATTGGTCTTCGTACCGGATTATTGGAATATTGTAAGCAGCCCTATGGTTAGAAGACGCACACTAAGGAGGAAAACTAAGGTCAGTTCGTTCCATAATATGTTTATTGTCTAAATTTGGATTCAGGCGGTACATCAAATATATCGCTAGGCAGACAATCGACAGTAGAGTTCAGACTGTCAAAAAACTAACTACAAATAGGTACTGTAGGTACTTAAAACATTTCGTATTGGAAATAATTGACTGTTGCTGGTGTTAAAAGTGACTGTTACACAACCAGTTGAATTAGCAAATATTGTTGAAGGCGTATTATAGTGTGGGTAATCTTAGATTTGACCCTCTCAAGTAAAACTTAGATTGGCATATGTATGTAATGCTTTCTTAAAATGAAGTTGTTCAGCATTGCAAATTATTGTTCTCTTTAGTTAGCCTGTGTGCTCCCTTAGTGCTTATAAATGGCAAAGCATAATAAAATTATATGAATTTGTTAGCTTGTTAGCTCCCTCATAAAATATAGGAAGTTTAGATTTCGAAATCCTTTTGAAAAAAATAGCAAGTGCTGTTTAAGTGAAACAAATATTCTTAAAGTTTCATAGTGTTAATATCCAGCTTGTCAGCTCTCGTAAATGTAAAAGATTATATAAGACATTTCCTTGGGCAGGAGTATAATCGTTACACGTTATTTTTTAGACTAATTTAAGTTTGTATTTAAATAAGTTGTCTAATCTGTGTAAAATTCGAAATGAAAGATTCATTGACATTAATTTACAGATATACCTAGTAGAAATAGTTAATAACTAGGCTATTTCTGAGGTGAAATTAAAAATATAAAATGGCAGAGTTAGCAATTTTAGTAAAAACTCGTGGGAACTTGAAAGCCAGTATCACCCGGATTTCGAACTGGGTAGTTACGAATGCTAATAAAAATATTTCTTATGCTTTATATCATTATGAGTTGAGAAAAAATGCTTTAACAGAAAATTTTTGGAAATATAACGAGTGTCAAAATGAAACTGAGGCTCTGGATGATACTGGGGATCAGGCGTCGGATAGGGATGTGGTTGAGACACAAGTTTATAATTGTATGGTTGAGATGCAAAAAGTGATGGATAGGTTAACTGCTCCTACATTATTACCTGTACAGTCCCAGCCAATCTTTATTCAAGCCCCAGCGGTCCAAAATCAGCCGGTAACAAGACTTCCTGAGTTAAAAATTCCGATATTTAAAGGCTCTCTCTCTGAATATGCCAGTTTCATGGAACTATTTAAAAAGGCAATCGTGGACAATCCAACCTTGAGCGACCTTCAGCGTTTAGTATATTTAAAAACATATTTACTAGGTGAGCCTCTTAATTTAATTGATAATCTTCCCCTCGATAGTGATAATTTTAGTGTAGCTCTACAGATTTTGGCTGATAGATATGAAAATAACTTGGTGGTTATAAATTCTTATATTAAAAATCTGATGGAACTTCCAGCAGTAACAAAAGGGACTCATCAAAATATGCGAGAGTTTCTAACTGCAGTCAAACAAAATGTAGAAGCGCTTAAGAATCTTAAGGTGCCCGTTAAAGAATGGGATCTTATTTTGCTCTATATTCTTTCACAAAAAATGGATTTTAATACTGGAAAGGCCTTTGAATTAGAAAAATCGTCACATCAGCTCCCTGCGCAGTCGAGTGCGCAAAGCTCGACTAAGCCACTTCCCACTTTAGATGAATTTTGTCTATTTCTAGAAAAGCGATGTATTGCGTTGGAAAACCTATCTCTTCAAGATTCTGGCTCAAATTTGAAGGGGAAGGTCTCTCATTTTAGTGGTTCTATTCAGGATAGTTCTAATCAGACTAATCCAAAAAATGTCGATAAGGCGTTCGGAAAATTTTCCTCGAAAAAATGTATATTTTGCGGTGATAATCATAATATATTTAGGTGTTCTAGTTTCAAAAACAATTGTCACGCTGATAAAAAAAAGATTTGTCATTGAGAATAAACTCTGCTTTAATTGTTTTGGTAAATCCCATAGAGTGGAAAACTGTAACTCGACACTCTACAGGATGTTTAGTTTGCCACAAAAAGCACCATTCTCTTTTACACGTTGATACGAGCGTTGATAGCAAGGGGGAAAATAATCGATCGATTGGGACTAAGTCAACTCCTGAAAATAAGTTTTCGGATTCAAAATATTTTTATAATGCTGGCACATTAAATCAGTCTCAAGGCTTGTCTCAAGGTCGATCAAATATGCATGCATCTTCCCACGTTTCAACTCAAAGTTGCGAAGAAACTGTTGAAGAGGTAAATTTAACTGTTGGTCCGCAAGCTTCTCATTTGTGGACTAACGCTCCCAAAGAGAACTATGTGCTGTTGGCTACTGCTACAGTTGTTGTAAAAACCTGTCAAGGTCAGTATGTTGATGTAAAAGTGTTGTTGGATTCTGGTAGTCAGACGTCATTTATAACAGAAGATTTGGTTAAAAAATTAGGCGTAAAATTGCACCATAATCCTGTAAAAATATCTGGAATATCTAGAAGTAATACGCATGCGAATAAAATGGCTGACATTTTGTATGTATTCACGACTCGACTCTAAGAAAATGTGTTTTGTATCTTGTTCTGTGTTACAAAAGATTACTTGTCGTCTTCCTCAGGTAAAAATAGATATTTTACAGTTAAAAATTCCTAACGACTTGGAATTGGCAGACCCATTCTTCTATAAGCCTTCTGAGATAGATATTCTTATTGGCGCTGATTTGTATTATAGTGTTATTGGTCAAGACCTTATAAGGCTTGGCAAGGGTTTACCAGTACCCCAAAATACCATATTTGGTTGGGTTCTGGGCGGACCGGTCCCAAGTGAACATCCAGTTTCAAAAGTAAGCACAATAGCGGTGAAAAATAAAGTATCTTTTTTGGTTCAAGCTTCTCAAATTTTTGAGGTTGATAATCTGTTGCAAAAATTTTGGTTAATCGAAAATCATGAGAGTAAACCAATGCTGTCTAATGAAGATAACTTAGCTGAGAAAGGATTTACTAGAACACTTAAAATTTTGGAAAATGGAAGATTCCAAGTTGACTTACCTTTTTAAGTTCCCAAATTCAGTTTTTCAGTTAGGAGATTCTTTTCAAGCTGCAAGAAAAAGGTTTTTAAACTTAGAAAAGAAATTTGAGAAAACTCAAAGTTTCTGTGGTATGTATAAAAAATGTATTGATGAGTATATTTCTTTAGGACACGCAAGGTATGTGCCACTGTCATTAACCAATGAAAATGGCTTTAATAAGTACTTTATTCCTCACCACGCTGTTATCCGCGAACATAGTGTTTCTACAAAGTTGAGGGTTGTGTTCGATGCCTCAATGAAAACTACTACAGGATTTTCGTTGAATGACATCCTGTTGAAAGGATTTACAGTTCAGCCTGAGCTGTTTGATATTCTGTTAAGGTTCCGAACATCTGAGTACGTTCTACTAACTGATGTGCAAAAAATGTATAGACAAGTTCGAGTTATCCAAATCATTGTTTTCTACAAAATATTCTCTTTAGAAGTAGTCCAGAAAAACCTCTAGAATGCATTGAGCTTTTAACTTTATCTTATGGAACCAATTGTGCTCCATATTTAGCGACGAGGTGTGTTAAAGAACTTGCTGAAAGGAATAAAGTGGAGTTTCCGTTAGCATCCGATACTCTATTAAGTCAATGTTATATGGATGACATATTGGGTATAGCAGATTCTTTCACCGAGTTAAAGTTAAAGTTGTTGGGTTTAGCAGGTTTCAGTTTACATAAATGGTGCTCCAATTGTCCAGAATTATTGACAAATGAAAATATATCTTACTCGAATACAGATAAGGATACCCCTGAATGTGACATTGAAATAGATAGGAATTCAAGCACTAATAAGGTGCTTGGTATAAATCTGACACTTTTGGAATATCGGTCCCTGAATTTTCTGATTTTATATCATATACCAAACGAGATGTTTTATCTCAGATAACACAGATGTATGATCCTCTTGGGTTTATTTCTTGTGTCATTGGTGTAGCCAAAGTGTTTATGCAAAAAATATGGTTGTCAAAAATTGATTGGTCTGATAATTTGACACCTGAACTTGCGAAAGAATGGTTAGAATTTATTACAAGTATTTCTGAACTTAGACGTATCGAAATTCCAAGAAATTTATTTTTTAGCAAAAAGATTGACAGGATAGAAGTGCACGCGTTTTGCGATGCTAGCTTAAAAATGTACGGCACATGTATATATATTAGAACACTTTATCTGGATCATACGGTGTCTTGTAAACTTACTTGTGCTAAATCGAGGGTGGCTCCTCTAAAGGTGGTCTCACTTCCTCGGCTCGAGCTATTAGGTGCTGTTATTATGGCAGAATTAGTTAAAAGATGCCTTGCAATATTTGAAAAGCGATTTGTTATAAAAAGCATCAATTTATGGACTGACTCCAAAATTGTGCTATATTGGTTGAAAGGTCATCCTTCTCGTTGGACAATTTTTGTCTCAAATAGAGTATCCAAAATTCAAGAGAGTACTTACGGTTTTACGTGGCGTCATATTAAATCAGCCAAAAATCCGGCAGATTGTATCTCCAGAGGAATAAAACCTAAAGATTTAAAGGAGTTTTCATTATGGTGGAAAGGCCCACCATTTTTACAGAAATATGATTTGATTTTAGAGGATTATGATTTCATTGGAAATTTGAAAGATATTCCAGTGCAAAGAAAGGTGGCTTTGTTAAATACAAGTGACTTGCCTAATTGCGATGATATTTTTTCTAGATTTTCATCCTTTACACGTTTAAAACGATCATTGGCATTTTGTTTTTGCTTTGTGAACAATGCAAGGAAAAATTGTGATAAAAAATTTGGCGAACTTACTGTTCCTGAATTACAACACTCCCATGATATAATTGTGAAGTGCCTTCAAGCAAAGCATTTTTTACAGGAAATTTCTCAACTAAAAATTAATCAACCTTTAACCAATAAGGCTCTGTTACCTCTTTCCCAATTTCTAGATGACGCAGGTTTCCTGAGAGTGGGTGGTCGGTTAGCTAATTCTGATCTGTCTTATAATCAAAGGTATCCCGTGCTCTTACCATCAAAAAATCATGTTGTCTCTCTTATGTTAAAGCACGAGCATAGTCGATTGTACCATGTTGGTGCTCAGACTACATTGTCAAATTTTCGATTGAAATATTGGCCATTGGATGGCCTTAGAACAGTTAAAAGAATTATTCATAATTGTGTCATTTGTTTTAAGTTTCGAGCTAAACCCATGCAACAAATAATGGCGAATCTGCCAAGAGATCGAGTAGTACAATGTCGACCCTTTTATAAGACTGGTATAGATTTTGGAGGGTTTTTGCATATCAAGGCACCTCATCTTAGAAAGGCGCCTCTTTTAAAATGTTACTTTGCTATTTTTGTCTGCATGGTCACTAAGGCCGTGCATCTCGAGTTGGTCTCGTCTTTATCAACAGAAGCATTTATACTTACTCTTAAACGATTTATTTCTAGAAGAGGGAACCCGGCTGTAATATACATTGATAATGGAACAAACTTCTTGGGTGCTAGGAACCAATTAAAAGAACTTGCGGATTTCTTTAAGGATCACCACAATGTATGTGGGATAGTTGATTATTTGTCCGAATCAGAAGTACAATGGAAGTTTATTCCATCTCATAGCCCACACTGGGGTGGTCTTTGGGAGGCCGCAGTCAAAAGCACTAAACATCACCTGTAAAGGGTAGTTGGAAATGTGCAGCTAACTTTTGAGAAACTTAGCACTTGCTTGGCTGAGATTGAGGCCATACTTAATAGTAGACCCCTTTGCCCTATGTCTAATGACCCGTCTGATTTCTGGTATTTAACCCCAAGACATTTCCTTATTGGCACCAATCTGACATCTTTTCCTGAAAAGGATGTGCTTGAAGTCCCTGTAAATAGACTTGATCAGTGGCAACATTGTGTTAAGATCCAGCCAGATTTTTGGAAAGGTTGGTCCAGAGATTATTTAAATCGATTGCAAAATCGGCCAAAATGGTTAAAATCTTACAGGAACCCTGAAATAAATGAACTAGTGTTTCTGAAAGAAGATAATTCTGTCCCGTTATCCTGGCCTCGTGCAAGAATCGTCGAATTAATTCCTAGTTCCGATGGTAATGTTCGAGCAGTAAAATTGAGAACTGTCGATGGTTTACTTACCAGACCCATAACAAAAATCTGTCCTTTACCTGATGCATTGTAATTTTGGGAAACAAAATATATAGTTGTCATTTCGTTCCCCAAGGGGGGCAGTATGTAGGGAAATAAGATGTGAATAAGTTTTCGTCGCGCACCCTGTACATAGTATTCCATAACATAAAAATATAATTAAATGGCCAAGAGAGAGAGAGCCTAGTCTATACGAATAATTGGGTCAACAGACCAGTCACTAGTCACCTAGTAACACCGGCCACCGGTACTTGACACACATCAAATGTGACGTGCTGATTTCGGGCGGTTTTGGGCGAAACAAATTGAGCCCACTTATTTTGTAAACCTTACTAAAATGTAAAAAATGTAGTTATTCCTTAGTGTTGGTAGAATAATGCCAAGCGTTTTCTAGTAACAATTAAACTTGTTAAACGGTCCTTCGTGTTTTGTTTATTTTCCTAAAGGTAAAGGAAAATTAGCCAGCGAATAGCGTGTGCAAACGACTGTTCGCCCCTCCGTGTAATACCTACGCAATTGGTATTTATACCCAGACTAGCTTTGACACGCACTTGAAAGCTTTTAGAGCCGCCTGACTGTCTGAAAATATGTAGATGTGCTGTCTGTGAAGTCCTTGTGTGAGGCACTCTTCTGCACATATATTTATGGAAAGCACTTCCGCTTGGAAAATGGTTATATATTAACCTAGCGGTTTGGAAAGCTTACAGTTTGGCCCTGAAATGCCCAATCCTGCTCCTTGGATTGGCGGTCATCAATAACCACTGCGATTGGGACATCTATGTCCAACACGACTCTCATTTGGTCAATTGTAATGGCAATGTAGATAAAGTAGGTGTGAAGTGTAATTTGTGTGTCAGATACTACCACTAGTCCTGTTCTCTTAGAGTTACCAGATTAAAAGTCGTCAGCAGGAGTAAAGGGCTGATTCTATGTCCGGGTTGTGAAAAAATACCTGCGAAAGCCAACAAAACAACGAGGGTATTTCTAGTAAAGTGAACAATGAAATCAATAAACTAACTCAAAAAATCAATGAATTTGAAAACCAAAAGACCTATCTAGAAAATAATTTGGAAGAAAATCGTAAAAAATGGCTTCCGCAGACTTTAAAGGGAAAGAAACTTCGGGTGAAAACGAATGTATGAAGAAATTGGTGCAAGTGTTAGAGGATGAAAACCAGATTCTTCAAGAAAATGGTGTATTGTGGAAGGAAAAGTCTATTTGGCAACAAAGGCCAGTCCAGCCCCAAAACGAAAGACTCGAGATAAAATAGATTATAATATCAATGATTTTCACCTTAATATTGTCACGAGTAGCTTAGGAGGTAGCGTGATTTCTTTAAAGAATAACTTCTCAGAGAAGAGCCGCGTCACGATTAGTACAATGACGGGGTCTCAATGCTTCCTTTAATCTACCACTGGATGTTCTACTCGCGAATACACACCTTGTTTAGCGTGCCGGGTGGTAACTGAGGTAGACCGGGACCGCGTTACGTGGGGTAAGAAGATATGATAAAGTAAGCACGTTTAGTTTATAACAATAACAATGTATTAACGATAAAACTTTAACAATAATTATTGGTCAGAAAAAATGAGATTCTATTATACCCGATTACTACGGTGCGCATGTTTTCTCGATTTATGGTACTGTTTATAGGTCTTTGTTTACTGTCTTATAATTTATAGTTTTTCTTAAGAGTTGGGTTTTATTTAAGAGCACTAAGAGATTTCACTAAACTTTTTAATTGACTATTTAGACACTTGTCTTTCTAAACACTTTGACAAACTTCTTGTCAAGACTTTACTATGGAGGTTGTGAAACCCCTGATCCTAGCAGTCGTCAAGTGACTAACCGGTACCAGGTTTGGAAAGAAAGGACTAGAACCTAAAGCAGTCATATGGCTAACTTTAGGAGCGGATAGAACCCACAAGGCAGTCGTCAAGTAACTAACCTTGGGAGCTGGAGGTGAGACTAAAGTCTACCGAACTGAGGGTTCGGTAGCGTATTTATATAAAACAAAGTGATGATCATTACATGCATAAGGTTCAGAGTCGCTCCCGTTGATTGCTCGCGTTGTTTATAGTTTGCCTTTAATGTTTATATAACAATCTCCAAATTCAAGTTCAAACTTGCGACAGGGTGATATTTGTTTAGTAGCTTATGCATTCTAGTAGATTACAATATTAGATCCCTCAGAAACAAGATAGAAGAACTTGAAGCTCTGTTGAATACCCAGGAAAACTACAACATTGTTTCCTTGACAGAACACCATTTGATCAACAATGAAATTGAGTATCTAAAAACAGAAGGTTTTAATTTAGTATCTTTTTTGCTAGGAAATTTATGGATCATGGTGGTACCATGATTCTTCAAAAACCTCAGTTAGAATGTCAAAATATTGTGAAATTCTCTGTTGAATTCCACTGTAAAGTTGCAGCTGTAGAAGTTAAAAAATATCACCTCGCGGCTATCACAGTTTATAGGGTTCCAGATGGAGATTATGTTGTTTCTTTTTTAACTCGAAAGGGTTATTCTAGAATATGCTTGTGATAAATTCAAGCTTATAATAATAAATGGAGATTTCAACATAGCTTTTAATAAAAAATCTCAAAAGCATACGGACTTTCTGTATTTATTTATGAGTTACAACTTCTCTCAGCAAATCTTTAAAATGACAAATTCAGTAAATTATATTCAAACTTAAACTCAAACTCAAAAAATGCTTTATTGTCAATATAAACATAAATGTTGTAGACAAAGCCAAAGCCAAAACATAGAAGTTATAAAACTAGACACTAAGTTACAATAAAACTAAGATAAAATGCAAAACATAAAAAATACTTAAAGGCTAATCATTATAAAATTCACCTAAACTATAGTACACTTTGCCAGTGAGAAATTTCTTCGTCTTTATACGTAGGCTTTTTTTAGACTTAAGTTTCCTTATTTCAAGTGGACGATAATTAAATAATTTTTTACCTTCATATACAAAAGAGCAACGGACAAGTTCAGAGTGAGGAATGGGTAGCCTCAGCAGGTAATTTTGTCGAGTATTGTATTGGTTACCTAATACTAGTTCATGTTTGTATTTTCTAAAAACCAAACAAACTGTTTTCAGAATAAATAGACAACACAGTGTTAAAATATTATGGCTTATAAAGAGAGGGCGACATGAGTCACGAGGCTTGGCCTTACATAGACATCTAATGGCTCTTTTCTGTAGTACAAATAATAAATTTAAAGATAATCCATGCACGAACCCCAAAAACAAATTCCATATCGAAGGAGGGATTCGATAATCGCAAGGTATGCGCATCTGGCAATGGAGTAATTCAGACTGGTAGCAATAACTCGCAGAGCATAACAGCCAGATGAAACTTTCTTGCCCACGTTCGTAATATGGACTTCAAATTTAAGGGATTTGTCCATTGAAACACCCAAAAACTTAGTGAAGGGTGGCATGGTGACAGGTTCATTATTCAAATATATATCATTGGTCACACATTTAAAATTAAGGATATTGGTTTTAGAAATATGAAATGTCAAAAAATTTGCGTCACACCAGTCTTTTATTCTCAACAAATCCGTCCTTATATACGCCTCCATTAGAACCACATCTGAGTCTTGCCAGCGGATGGTAATATCATCTGCAAATAGTGTAAATCTGCCGGTTATCTGCAGTTGTGGTAAATCGTTTATGTAAATGAGAAATGGCAAAGGACCAAGCACCGAACCCTGTGGCACACCCGTATTTAAATTCAGCTCCCCAGAGGTACCACCATTAAATTTGACAGCCTGATTGCGATCCGAGAGATAAAAACGGAACCACTCAAGGGCAGCTCCCCTAAAACCATAGAGCTCCAGTTTCATCAGAAGCATCCCGTGACTCACGCAGTCAAAAGCTTTTGACAAATCACAGAACACTGCCGCTGCAACCTCACCAGCGTTCAGACTGTTGTAAAGGTGTTCTAGAAGCTAAAGATGGCATCCTCCGAGCTCATAGACTCTTGAAAGCCAAACTGGTGAAATCCCAACAGACAAAACCCATTCAAGAATGAAACCATCCTCACCTTAACGAGCCGTTCCACAATCTTGGCCGAAGTAGGCAGTAATACTATGGGTCTAAAATTAGAAGGACAGTTGTGCTCACCCCCCTTGTAGAGAGGAATAATCACTGCTCTCTTCAAGCAACCAGGAAAAACTCCAGAAACAAAGGAAGAGTTGATTGTCTCCGCCATAACCTGCAAAGCAACAAGAGCTAAAGCCAAGAGAATCCTCATTGAGGTTCCATCCCAACCTGACGAATTCCTATTCTTCATATTAATGAGTAAGCGCTCAAGCTCTTCTACATTAGTTGGAGTAAAGAAAAAATATATTGATACCATATAACATTGAGAAGTAGTTTATAACTGTTTGGTCTAGATTTTCTAAAAAATTAATATTGATGTCTCCAACCAATATCTCGATATCCCTTGAGATGTTACTAGAGAAGTATGGAAATGTAAGGTTCATCAATTTTGCTTATCAAAAATTACCTGCTTTCTGCTGACCTAATTCATTTCCCACGTTGTTCAAGAAATATTTATGTTTCTTGAATTCAAAAAGCTTAACTCCTACATACTGTGCCCAAAATGAGCTTTCATACAATAAATCCTTTTTGTCCATTGAAATGTTTTAGTCATTATTGTTATTAGTTATTTTAGTACACAAGTGGGTGCTGTATTGGTTTTTTTTAGTTCTCTGTAGCCTAACCAAATAAATAAATAAATAATATATGTATTATATACACAAAAAGTTGGTTTCCATGCAAAAATGTCCTTACATCCAATCATCATTTCTAAGACAATGGATACGAAATATAATATATTGTTCTCCGAACAATAATACGTCTCCCCTCATCCGAGAACTAAGCGAAGAAGCCTCGTCATTGCGTAGGACGTGACTGAATGGTGGGAGCAACTATGAAAGAGTTATCCTGGCGTCGGCGTCGCGACACCCAAAGGATAATCGCAGCGGCCGATGCTGAATCCTTGGCGAGATGGAGGGGCCGCACCACTAACAGAATTCTCGTCTCCACTACAGACACTCACCAGTGTCGAACGTACGACAACATCGAACGCAGCACAACATCGGCTGATGACGGTCGCCAGTGCGGTTTTTGGCGCGAATTTTTAAGTTTTCGCATTCGACGACTTCTTTTTTTTTTAAGTGGACTTTTGAACCTTTTTAGTTTTATTTTTTTTTCGAACTTTCATCGGTGACTTTGGATTTTATTTCTAATTTCCTTGTGTCCTCGGGGATAGCAGTCGGTTCGCTTCTTGTAAGTGTTCAATATAATTTTTAATCTAGATCTAATTAATACGTCGGAAAACGGCCGGCTTGTAATTTCATACTTTATTAAACATGCATTAAGTATTAGCATTAGAGAAAATATTATACCAATAACTATTTGATAATATATTATTTCAGTTATTAAGTTTCAATGAAATGCAATTTTCGAATTATACTATTAAATAGTTTATTAGAAAAATTAATTAAAATAATACTAATAATAATATAAAGTATCTTAAATGCTAAATTATTCAAGAATTAATTTTCTTGGTAATTATTGCTTATACGATTTTGTGCTATTTTTGGATTATATGGAATTTTTTTTATCTAGTCACATTCTATTGTTTTTAGGGATTGCAAATATACTGGCGGAGAAGAGAGATTGATTTTTAATTTTTTTAAGGTTATGCCTGTTTTTTTTTTTAATTTAGGGTAGTTTTGGTTAGTTTTTGGTGGTTGCGCTCCCGTAGCGCGCGGATGACCATACCACAATGGACCATGCGTCAAGTGAAAATTTAAAAGCCATAATAATACATCGGTTGAAAAAAAAAACAATTTCTCTTCTCCGCCAGTATATATGCAATCCCTAAGGATACTAGAATGTGACTGTATAAAAATTTTTTTATATAGGTAATCCAAATAGCAGAAAACCGCATATGCAATTATTGTTACCATTTTCTTTAGTATTAGGTATATACAGTAATACGCTTCCTAAGCGACTCAGCAATATTTTAAGGGATGATCCTGATACCTTCATAAAATCATTAATATCTTAAGAGAAAGAGTGTTAAATTGGAAATAAAAATATTAATTAATTAATAATTAATTAATTTTTATTTAATAAATGGTACCGATAACTGTCCATTTTTTAATCAGATTGACAAATATTTATAATTATTCTACTGCCACGCAAAGGTGCCTTTGCCTTTCCTTTGGTACGAACATCATTCACACACATTTTCAAGGAATGGTACTTAGAAAATATTAATATCAAACCAAAATATAGCACCATATAAGCTTTCAAATGAAATTATTGAAACTCTTACACAATTTTCCTAAAAAAAAAGTTTTGTAATGTAGGATATTCAAAGCTCATCATTTAAGATCGGTCTGAATATGGTAAAAATTTATGAAAAAAAAATTTTCTTCACATTCGCTTTAATTTGGTGCCTACATCGAGTTAATTTCATATGGTACACATGATTTTTAGTTTAATTTTGTTTACTTCGGCAGTTATAATATGGATTTATTAGTTTGGGTTAGTTTGAGTTAGTCAGCGTGATCCCTTGCTGGGTTCGGGATGGAGGGCTGATGAATTATTTTAACTGCATATGGTTATGTGGCCAGAGGACCACGATTTAATCTTATCTATGTGATCATGTAACCCAAAGTTTTTGAGATGATGACTATACAGCGTGTTCCAGAATTCGTGGTCAATCCCTCGAACTCATATAAATAAGATGAAAATAATATTATAAGTTCATATAATATATCGTCCCCCAAAGCACGAAGTGACGTAACTAACATTTACATAATTTTACCCAGATATATTATACCAATAACTATTTGATAATACATATTATGTATTTTCCAAATAATTCTACTATAACGATAGGACACTCAATTGATAAACGTTTAAAATCAAATGAAAAATATTTTTGATAATTACAAAATTCATTTTTCCTGACAATAAAAATGCATATATACCGAAGGATTTTTCTATAAAAAAATAAATAGAAAGTTAAGTATTTTCGTGCGGCATGTTTTCATATTAAGCTTTTACTACAGGAAACCGAATTTTTTATTATTTTTTTTTTGGTAAGTTGTGGAAAATGCATCTTACTTTAATTAGGATATCACAGGATAAGGTCTGAAATAGAACGTTATAAAAATCAATTATATTATTATGATTGCATTGCACATTGCAATTACAATTTTACTCTTCAAGCTTTTTGGTCTGCTAACAAATCTATGACCTTGTCATAATCAATCTCTTGTGCAATTTGATTTTCTATCGCTATATGAATGCAGAAGAAGTAAACCCCTGAATGAAAACTTTAGGGAAATCTAGGGAAAAGCCGGAAACACGGAAGAGAAAATACATTCACTTAACAAAGTGGTAGAGGAGATCAAAGACAAATTTCTGAAGAATGAAGAAAGACAGAACAGGACGTGGATGACAGAGTAAATACTACAGATGATGGAAGAGAGGAGAAAACACCAGAATAACATAACCGCACACAGGGAGATACACCGTGAAATACAAAGAAAGATCAGAGAAGCCAAGCAGAAAGAAATGGAAGAAAAATGCCATGAAATAGAAACACTGCAACAGAGATTTGATGACTTCAATGTACTTAAAAGAGTGAGAGAAATAACGGGCAAATACAAAAAGAGAACAGTAGGAAAACTCGTCAATGACAACGGAGAACTTATTGTGGACCAAGGAAGTATTAAAGATACTTGGAAAAAATACATAGAGAATTTGTTCTTCGATGAGAGAAGAGATCCCCCTTCCTTATGAACAGAAACTGGACCACCAATACTGACAAGTGAGATAGAAGCAGCCATGAAATCGTTGAAAGAAGGCAAAGCTCCAGGACCGGACGCGATACAAACAGAGTTCTTTAAGATTTTGGATAAAAAATCAATAAATATGATCTGCAAAATATTTAACAATATCTATGACACCGGCAATATCCCGAAAGAATTACTCATTTCTGAATTTATATTGCTGCCCAAGAAACAAGGGGCAAAGAAATGCGGAGAATATAGAACCATAAGCTTAATGAGCTATTTACTCAAGCTTTTCCTTAAGGTTATCCATAGCAGAATATACAAGATATGCGAAGAGAGAGTAACAGACACACAATTTGGCTTCATGAAAGGAGTGGGAACAAGAGAAGCAATGTGGAATTGCGACATGCTTTGTAGACTACCAAAAGACGTTTGACAAAATCCAACACCAGAAGATGATACAAGTACTGAAAGGCGTCGGAATGGATGATAAAGATCTCAGAATTAAACAAAACTTGTACTGGAACCAGACAGCCACCATAAAAATCAACCCTGGAGATGAAACAACAGAGGCAGTTAACATTCTGCGGGGCGTACGACAAGGGTGTATCATCTCCCCTCTGATATTCAATCTGTATTCAGAAGAGATATTTAGAGAAGCTTTGGAAAACGATGAGAACGGAATTCTTGTAAACGGTGAGCGACTAAATAATATCCGCTATGCAGATGATACCGTCATATTTGCAGATAGTATAGAGGGTCTACAACAGCTAGTGAACGATATGGGCTATAAATGAACACCAACAAAACAAAATTTATGGTCATAAGTAAAGAGAAGAAAGGAAACTGCCAACTATTTATTCAAAATATACCAATAGAACTGGTATCCAAAATTGTCTACCTGGGAACCTTAGTAAACGAACAGTGGGACCACTCACAAGAAATCAGATGTAAAATAGAAAAAGCAAGAGATGCCTTCATCAAAATGTCTAAGCTCTTCAAAAGCCACAACTAATAATTTTCAATAAGTTTTAGCATTGTATACAATGGTTTTAGTTTGCTAAAACTTCGCTCACAGCTTGCGGATGTAGTAGGAAGCGTAGAGTAAATTCGCAGAGCAATAAAAATGCCTGTAAATCATGCTTACAGATCTGTTGCAAGATATAGAAACCGTTAGCCTTTTTTATATCACCAAATAAAAGCGGAGCTTGCTCTTTAAACACGTAGAGTTCCTGGCAGAATTCAACGGTGTTTAAATCTCGCTCGTATTTTCGAGCCAGATCTGCTCCTTACTTTTGCAGTTCTTCAGTTGACATATTCAATATTTCAGTACCATCATTGTAAATGGTACCATTAAGAGATGCAAAATTCAAATCCAGCAATCAAGCCTCTTTTTAATTTCTGATATGATTCGATCAAATACCATCATTATTTCTTTAGAAAAGAGTTGAACAGGTTGAAGTGTTCGTGATTCGTCATCACACATCTCATCAAATTGTTTCTTGTATCTCGGAATTCGTTTATCTGGCAGGATAGGCTCAACGCCAATTTTTCAGCAACTTTTATCCAATATTCAATTGAATTTTCTCCCATTTTTGCAAAATTTTGAGCGACATTAAAGCGACGGAACGCGCAAGGATTATATCTTCCTTTTGAACTTCGATATTTACTCGATTGATTTCGTGGAGAATATTTGCACAAGTCGTTAAATTCAAAATAAATTTATAATTCTTTATAGCAATTAAGATATGTCCTACCTCGTACTTAACTTCCGGAGAAGTTTGCTTAACTTTTTCCAAGTAGTGGTACTACTTGTGGCAAATTATTTAACAGGACGTTCATAGCGACATGCTTCGCCGACCATCTCGTCTGACTGCTTCCTTTTAAACGGGTTTTGA
Source organism: Pissodes strobi (assembly GCA_016904865.1). NCBI lineage: Eukaryota > Metazoa > Arthropoda > Insecta > Coleoptera > Curculionidae > Pissodes > Pissodes strobi. Next base: position 7,753 of record MU189766.1, on the reverse strand, counting down.
CATATTTTTTTGATAATATCGCAGCGAGTAGTGGAGCCGACATAAATGCCATATACTTTTTGAATTGATCCAAATAGCTGTTTAGCTTCCTGGTATGATAAGGCAGAATGAACGCCTACGAGGCTTAAGGAGTGAGCCAAGCACGGTACGAAGTCGTCCAGCTCATTCCTTTCGGCAATTCTGGCTTGTACTCCTTTATAGTTGCCAGCCATATTGGACCTAGCATCATAAGATTGGCCACGACATTGTCCAAGTCCAATATCTAAATCATCAACTAATTTTTCTATAATATGTTGACAAATGTACTCTCCAGTCTTTCCATATGAAATCAATGAAACTTTCTTTTATTTCACACACATCATCAGTTTTTTACATATCTAATTACCTGGCTCATTTGTTCTGTATGAGACATATCCTGTAGTGCAAATGCTATCTGTATTGTATTTGATAAATATGATGCTTGTTCTCTTTTTAAGTGTTCTAAGTGAAAATTAAAAGTTGAATTATGTTTGGCGAGCAGGGATTTACAAATTTTAAGTCTGCTGGCTAATTACCTAAGATTGGTTCCAATATGCATGTTAACCATGCACTTTCAGTCTAATTTTATAACTTGATATTGAGCTTAAATTCAACCTTCAAGGTTTGCCAGAGAATCTTTTCCGAAAAATTTCAGCACGTACATCGTAGTCCGAAAGTTTTCCTAGATTCTCACACTGATGAAATTCAATTTCCTTGTAGAGATTGAAGGTAGTTTCCCAGAGAAACCCAACCCAGGTATCTTTATAGATCACAATTACGAATGAACCAGGGGGCGTTTGCAGCCGCTCTCAACGCCACATTTTCTGTTGAAATTAATTTCTTAACATAAGTTTTGGCAACATAACCCCAAATGGGCGAGCCATATATAATCTAACCTCCTTTAAAATGTTAAGTTTAGTTTTGATACCTATTGCACTGGATACATCCGTATTGTAGAGGCCTGTCTAATTTTCATGACATGTTCTCTACATGTCATTCTAGTGTCAAAGGTCAGCCCCAAGTATTTTATGTTTTTAGACCACTGCACTTTCTGATTGTTGATCCTTAATCTTTGTCCAGTTCGGTAGAAGCCTCTTCTGAAAGATTGTAGTATGTGGCTTTAAACGTTTTAAATTGATCTTATTTTTATTGGCCTAAGTTTCAAAAGAGCCTGACGTCCTTTGTAATTTCCTCTTTTTGAGGTCACAACTTCTGCTCCTAAACAGAAACGCAGTATCGTCCGCATATAGTCCAGCAAATATCGCTGGAGATCCACAAAAGTCGCTGGTGTAGATATTAGATAAAATGGGTCCTATTATAAAGCCTTGCGCACCCCAGCCTCTACTACTTTAATACTTGAAAGGTTGCTCCTGACCCCTACATAGAAAGTTCTGTCAAGTAGATAATTTGCAATAAGCCTACACCAAAGATTTGGTATCCCCAGAATAATCATTTTATGGATTAATCACTAATGCCAGAGCTTGTCGAATGCTTTGTCCACATGAAGGAACACTCCTCCTACAGTCATTTGCAGATTGCAAGCCTTGAAAGAAGCTGGTGTCCAGGTGTGAACACAAATTGATGAGGGGGAATTATTTGCAAGTCATCCAAAATGTTGACTATCATTTTATTAAAAGTTTTCTCAATTAATTTCCCCATGACCGGGGAAGACTAATCGGCCTATAGTTGCATGGGAAGGTAAAGTCCTTCCCAGGTTTATGAATTATGAAAATGCTAGCAACTTTCCAAATGTTTGAAAAATAACAACCGAATTATAGAAGAGTTTCATTACGTAGAGAGACCAAGTTCTTATATTTTCAACATGAAATGGTGACATATCACTTTATGGCAACTTACGGGCAAGGTTTTTTTGGAAAAGTTTTGGTATCTATCGATTCGTTTTTTTATTTTCTTTCCAAAAAAGTGAGGATCATTGAGATATTTTCACGATTTTTTGGTAAAAAATTGATATTAAATGCGAGATTAAATGTTCGTAATGTCGGTGCAATAAGCCATTCTTTTATATCAGAAGTGACGTTTTTAAAGACAATTTAAGCATGAAGTAGTATTTTTCAAATGCCATATTTGACAAAAAACTCATCATTTTTAATAAAAACATTCATTTTGTGAATATTTTTATATACAAATTATTAAAACCTTTAAATTATTATAACTTAGATGGGGTCTGGTTGAAAAAATAATAATTTATAGGTTGTCCGTCTTGCAAAATTTCTGTTGTTCTCAAGAGGGTGTCTAGAGTAGTTTAAGCGATTCTGGTTGAGATAAAGCCAAGAAAATTTGAGGAGCCACCCCATTTGAGTCTCCAAAGTTCGAGTTTTAAATTTAAACTTGTATAAAATCACAAAACACCTTACTACTTGCGCAGGTAAAATTCAAAATCAAATCTGAAGCAAACAAATTTTAAAATTTTAAAACGTGAAATAATGATATTTGACCACCGATCTCCATTCGGTGTATTTGACGCACTGGCACCACAGTACACGAAAGGCACGTAGGTCTCGGTCAAGGTTGCCAAACGTTGCACCTTTCTCTTTTTGAAAATAAGACAAAGTGATCGCCCTTTTACTCGACTTTTAGCCAATCCAAAGTAAGCCAAATAAGCGCGCTACATTTCCTGCGTTGGCAGCCGCACACTCCGGGAGTAAAACGAACAGAAACTAACTTAAATTATTTTTTTACTCAGTTTCGGTGAAGAATGGCTTGCGCGAAGCACAAGCCATTCTTCTTGCAAACCTAGGAGAAACAATTTTGGTTAGTTTGGGTTAGTTTGGGTTAGCTTGGGTTAATTTGGGTTAGCTTTGGGTTAGTTTCGTCTCGTTTAAGGCACTACGCACTTGCATGGCTTGCGCTTCGCGCAAGCCATTCTTCATGCAAACCTATGAGAAACAGTTCCCGTTAGCTTAGGTTAGCTTGAGCTAGCTTGGGTTAGTTTCGTCTCGTTTTAGGCACTACGCACTTGTATGAAGAATGGCTTGCGCTACAATTTCACAAAGTCAAAATCGAGTGAAGGGTTCAAGAGAAAATTGAAGTCAAACTTAGTGTAAATTTGCCCGTTCCCCTAATTATTATGCCGGTGTGTGTATTATAGAATAAAGATTTTTTTGAATTTCTCAAATTAACCTTTTAAGAATTTTTGCAGACAACATGAAGACTCTTAATTACGTAATTACTTGAGCTCCCAACACTGTTCTCTTTCGTAATAATTCGTATTTACCATTTAGATATCTGTGATTTTTTGCTATTTACAGCTCGTTTACCAATTACTATTATTTAAGCACATATTGCTCGGTTCGTCTCTACGTACAACGTGCGTGATGTTAAGAAACTGATCGGAATCGCATTAACAAATTGTAAATAACATTTTAATTGTGATTAATGATGCAAAAAATGTTGCAAGTCTTCTTTAGAAAGCCAGCTGTATTAATTGTGTAGGTTTGTAATTGGAATGAATATGGATCGTGAATTGTCTATTGAAAAATCACGAGATGTTTCGAGATTTTCGAATATAAAATCATAAAATAATCCCAAAAGATGGATCATCGAATAAAAAACATAAAAAGGATCTTTTTATTGCAATTAAAATAAGGATGTATATGAAAAATACATATCAGTAGCATAACATAGTTTTCATAGGAAGTAAAAGACTAAAATTCTACCTATTACTCAACTCTAAAATAGATATCTTTAAATGCTTATTTCATTCACAAAACATTATTGAACATTCTATGCGCGTTTAGAAGATGCCTATTCGACATTTATTCAATAACCTGTATCTTTGTAACGAAAGCATAAAAAGCCAGAGCTTATTACAACCTTTCCCCTTAAGATGATGCCAGCAATAACCACTAGAAGTTTGTCAAAGTTCTTTTGATTTGGTTTCATCATCATCATCAATCAACCCCTTTGCGTCCCTTGTTGCACATAGGCCTCCTCCATTGTTTTCCAATCCCTCGATAGTGTCGATGATCTACCTCTACTGCGCTTGCCTGTACGAGGTCTCCATTCGAGTCCATCTATCATCCTGCATTCGAGCCACACGACCAGCCCAGTCCCACTTCAGTGTAGCGATGGATATGATAACGTCATTAACGCCAGTTCTTCTGCGTAGATCCTCATGTCGTATGTGATCTCTCAGGGTTACACCAAGCATCAGCCTCTCCATCTTTCTCTGCATTACTTTGAGTTTCTTAGCAGTTGTGGTTGTTAACATTGAAGTTTCGGAGCCATACCTCATAACGGGCAGCACGCATTGGTTAAGTGATTGAAATGTCGCTCTTTAGTATATGCCTCAGCTTCCCAAATGTTGCCCATGAGAGGGCGATTCTTCTTTCCAGTTCACGCGTTTGGTTATCGCTGCAAATGGCAAGTAATGGCCTACGGCGAAAAGGTATACTTCATATTTACATTACATCCATTTCACTTCATTCGTCCGCCTCTATCAAACCGCCAATGACCAACCAACTGACACTATATACCTAATTGCACGTAAGTCAGTCCCTTGCACCAGAAACGCTAACCTTGTATACTATTAACTTGCAGTACATCAAAGATCTTTAGTTTTTATCATTTTTTTCACGCGGGGGAGATACTCCAGCCACGGGTGGATAGCACACCAGGCAGAATTTTACTTTTTTTCACGCGGGGAAGGTGCTTCGGCCGCGGATCTTTTTTTGCTGATCAGGCTAAGAGATACTTTTTTTAACGCATGGGCATTGTCCAGTGATAGATTTTGAATGTTTGCAAGCATTCAATAAGTAATTTATTTTTAATTATGCATAGTCAATATTAATAACCAATTTCAGCAAACGAGCCAAACCTATACTTTAGTTGTTTTTAAGGCCTCCATATTTGATTCAAACCCTTTAAATATAAACTTCACATTACTTTATGTCAAACCCTACATTGTGTCCATAATTCATTCTTGGAATCATTCCTACATATTTTATATCTACGGAGTTTTTACCATTTTCTTTACTTACATGGCCTAATTGGCCTGTCTGAAACCCGATACCCTTGTCTAATTTGACCTGAATACCGTTCCCTAAATCTGTACCACATATATGCCAACGGCGACGAATATTTCTCTTTTTTATGATTATCTTGAATCAACTCATGATATATGTAGTGAATTGGTAATTTGATTGTATTTATTAAAGTGATTTAACCTTAGTTAATGGCACATAAGTTTATAATCTTTTAATTCCCAAAGAAAGAGGACATAATTATCATGTTCGTCTCGTGATACAAGTAACTTGTGTTGGTAAATTTATATTAGTTATTTATCTATTTTGCTTTACCAAACCATAGGTGTAATACATTAACCAAGTATGCGACCTATATTCTAATGAAATACTTCTCACCTGTAATTTTACACAATGCACTTTGGACTAATTCAGGATCGGTTCGCTTTGACTCTATTGTCTTAGTACGTTTTCGCGTGACTTTCGGCATTTTGCTAGATAATTTAACTTTTACTTTAGCTTTTTTTTACTTGAAAAGCAATGAAAGAGTTATAATCGAATAATTGTCAACAGTTTTGCAGCCGCACAAATACGTCGCTCTGTTGCCAAGAACCCAGATTCCCCAATTCGCAGCCGTCGAAACGTTGCCAGAGGGTAACCTAACTTCATGTAATTATAATCCTTAATAACTTAGATCACCCAATTCGCGGCCGTCGAAACGTCGCCAGAGGGTAACCTAACTTAATTAATACCTATGAATGGCCCGAAATCCCTTTGCAAAATTTCCTTATTGATACCGTTGACTAAGCCAGCCGGTTTCCCGTTGTTCAGCCAATAATATCGATGTAATTAGATATACAACATTCGCGGCCGTCGAAGACGTCGCCAATGTATATCCAATTTCCCGCAAAGGGAGCCCATAGCGCTCACAGGTACTCGTATGCACCTTAAAACTGCTAACTAACAAGTGTCCCGATTCAGTCGCGTATTTGCCTTTTTATAGTGGTTCGCGCCTCCCGTCACTCGATTTCTGTGACGTCTTTCGAACGTTTCTTTTTTTCGGCCCTTCGTATGGTAATTCAACCGGCTTACTTTTTTTAAATTTGATTAATTTTGCCTGCGTTTATTAAATAAAATTAATTTGATTAAGCAGTGAATTTGCTTTTAGTTGTATAATTTGTAGGGTAGGTCTGGTAGCATCAGACTTATGTCTCCGAGGCTATCCGAAATCAATACTATATCATCCGCAAAGCGTAAATTAGTTAGGTTTTTCCCTCGAAGTTTAAGCCTCTTTGGTTCCAATCGAATTTCTTGAATGCGCTTTCCATAATTGTGATGAACAACTTGGGGGACAACGTATCGCATTGCCTTACACCTCGGCCAATGGGTATGCGGTTGGTACTTTCATGCAGTTTTACCGTCATTGTTGCATTTTTGTAGATGTTATGGATAAGTTTAATATATCGGTAATCAATTCTGCATTCCTGGAGTACCTTGTGAAAGTCAACAAAAGCCAGGGCCAGAGGCCTATTATATTCGATTGTTTTCTCAACCAATGTTTTAATGCTCTGTAAATGGTCATTAGTGCCAAAGCTGCCACGGAAGGGGTTGAAAAAGTAGAGCTTATTCTCTAGTCGGATGGTTATATATAACTCAGAAGACTTATTGGTCTGTAGTTTTCCAATTCCGCAATATCTTCTTTTTTATGTAATAGGATCACGATGGAATTGCGTCATTTTTCTGGAATTGTGCTAGTAAAGAAGGAGATTGAAGAGAGGAGAGCTTTTAGTTTTTAGAGAGTACATTATCTTCACCTGGTGCTTTGTTGTTTTTGTTTTTTTCGTTTTATTTCCTCTGTTGTAATATCCGGTAATTCGTCTGAACCCTGATTGACAACGCTTCTTTCAGATGTCAGAAGTTCTGGCACATAGTCTATCTTTCCTTCACCAGAGTGACGACTTTTATAAAGTAGTTGGTAAAATTCCTCCACAATGTTCAGTATATCTTTTCTGTTTGCCGTAATTTTTCCTTCTCTGTCCCTCATTTTGCATAATTCTCTTTTTCCGCTTGTACTTCCATACTTTTATTATTCTCTATAGTGTGCTCGATCTCTTTTCTCTCATAACCTCTGACATCCCTCCTTATCGCTCTAGATTCTAGATATTTGTTTATTCATTTATCTCAGCTCTTCACCCGTGGTTACTGCTTCACTTCTTTGCTTCCTTCTCTCCTGCATCAGTTGTCTTGTCGGTGATTCTTACTTCCCTTCTTGATCTTGGGCACTATTTTCTTTGACCCTCTGATAGGGCCGCCATTATGATTTGGTTTACAACAATTGAATTATCGGAATTAAGTTCACCTAATATTTATTTTGAAAATAAGTTCTCATAATATGAAATAAGTAAATCAGTGACCGAATTATTTGATTCCTCGACCCTTAAATCCGTACCTACGCATGAAGTTTAAAATTTAAATTTAAATTCTTTTACTAGCCATGACACAACAAGAATTTTAACCTGAACGTTAAAAAGTGCTGTTGCTGTACTACAGAGGTACGCAATTTTGCGCCAACCTTCACTAATATATGCAGTACTTATTGGGTTTAAGTTATTATGAGTTTCAATTAAATTTCAAAAAAAATGACAAAATGTCGAACAAAGTCCAATTTTGCCCTACCCAAAATACCGCGTATATCCTTGTTAATAAACTGATAACCAAAACAAGCTGACGTTTCAAATCGGTCCTTATCAGAC
>MU189765.1:68320-82948 GCA_016904865.1 Pissodes strobi | reverse complement strand
TGTATCTACTCGGGCTCATTTGCACTGGGCTAACTCGGTTATCGACGATGTTCTTTCGGGAATATTTTTATAAAATAATGGTTATTTAGAGGTAATTCTCAAAATCTAAGGATTTACAAAAATCAAATATTATTTGCCTTAATTGGTCAGACATAGAGAACTTCACAAAGTCAGTAATTTATTGTTTTTAGAAGAAGCTTAATGTATTTATCTATTATTTATTAAACAGCTGGACATAAATAGTTCATCAAGAGAAGTTTTAGTCAAAATGATCGATCCGCTCTTTGGTTCAATCCAAAAAATGGATTTCTCTAAAATACAAGATGATCTCGCAAAATTTTAAATATTTTCAAAGCGATACGATGGTAAATTTTACGTGAATATGGAAAATTCATACGAGAGCTTGAAATAATGTCGCGTTTTCCAGAAATCTTCCATTTTCCGTTCCGAGGTATTTCACAGCGATTGAACAAAGTTTAAAAACGTAATTTTCTCTGCAGTAAAAAATACCAAATCATCTCGCAGAATTTTAAATATTTTCAAATTCATAGTAAATTTTACGCAAATATCGAAAATTCAAACGAGAGCTTGAAATAACATCACGTTTTCCAGAAATCTTCAATTTTACGCTGCCATGTATTTTACAGAGATTGGACAAAGTCAAGAAATGTAATTCTCTCTGCAGTAAAAAGTACAAAATGATCTCGCAAAATTTTAAATATTTTCAAATGTATGGAAAATTTTACGTGAATATCGAAAATTCTTACGAGAACTTGAAATAATGTTGCGTTTTCCAGAAATCTTCAATTTTACGCTCCGGTGTATTCTCCAGCGATTGGACAAAGTCAAGAAATGTATTTCTCTCTGCAGTAATAAATACAAAATGATCTCGCAAAATTTAAAATATTTTTAGATATATAGCAAATTTTACGTGGATATTGAAAATTAATACGAGAGCTCGAAATAATGTCGCGTTTTCGAGAAATCTTCAATTTTACGCTCCTGTGTATACAACAATTTTTTTTTATAAAACTTTATTTCAATATATAAAATACATTTTAACTTAACTCTAGTTCTCTATTGTATGTCATACATTCGGTATTATACTACTAATATCCACTATAACAAGCCTAAATATCATACATTATATTATAGCTATCTAATTTATTACTTGTCTTATAGTAAGATGTAAGGTCGGGTCTAGTTTTTTTAATTTAACAATCTATGGAATCATCGACTCTTTGTAATCATTTAAAGTGGCAGAGGAACTTTTAGTTAACACGTATTGCCACTATGCCACTACTACAAATAGTACACAGGTGTGTTTATTTATTGTTAAGACATTAAAACTCAAGCTAATAAGGTCTGAAAGTTTATTCTGTATTTGTGTTATTGTGTTTACTATTCTTAATAGGAGTGCCGAGATTAATCTAACTTGTGATGTACATAGGAATCTATGAAGCAAATTATCTCTGTTCTTCGCACAAACTTGGCACAAATCAGAAGGCACTTTATTTATCTTTTTAAGATTTACACTATCGTGAATTATCATATATGCCAAGCTTCTTTTATCATGGTCTAAGATTTTATTAGTAAAATTTAGGCAGATTTGTTTTTGACAAATAAAGTCATTAATTCTTTTAAATATATCTGGTGTTTCCCTGTTTTATTTTAGTAGAACTAAATACATATCTTTTGTTTTTAAATTATCTTTTAGGAGAAAATCTTGAGGTAAATAAGCTGTTTCTTTTACGAAGCGTCTTATGTGAGGAAAGTGACAAGAGAAGAAATAGGGAAATAGGGGTTAGGGGGATTTGTTATGTGTGAAAAGTTTACATACAGGGTTATACCATTTTTAATATTAGAGTAAGTATTTTTGATCAAAAGAGCATTACATTTCATCCAAGGCTCGATTAAGGCCAGTCCGCATTTATTTAGATTTAAAACAGCATCGCTGTATTTACAGTATACAGGGTGTCCCGGAAAATGTGGGCACCCTCTCGTAGTCAGATAGAAGACGAAAAAATAACACGAGAAGTTCCTATAATTTTTTTTCCAAAGGCCCTCCCTGCGGAGATATGGGCCCTTAAAGGACGCCCCTGAAAAACGTTTTTTTTTAAATAAGTTGCGAAGTGCTTGAAATAATTTAATACAATTTTGATATGATCAACACTGGTGACGATCACTTAAAATGATGTCACTGGAACACATTTGTCTTTTTTAGTTTACCAGGGACGGACTAGCTGTTAAATATTAATGCTTATTTTTTCTAACACCCTGTACGATAACGACCCAAAAAACATATTTTTCAATGACTTGAAACCTAAGCCAAAGAAAAGGTACTCTTGTTCAAAATCGATAGAATGAACCGTTTTCGAGAAAATAAATAAAATATAAATGTTTTGTCTGCATACCTAAAATTCATTTTAATGGTTTATCCGAGTACATGATGGATGTACTCGGGTTTAATTTCGTAGGATTTAGGTAATTAACATATTAACAATAGGAAGGTAAATCTATTATCAATTTTGACAAAGTCAACTTCCTTAACTTGACATCGTTAGCAATAAATATTAACTAACTAACGCTGTAAATACTCGTAATGAATGCAATATGGAATACACATACAATGAGTACGCAGATATGCATTTGATGTACGGCCGTGCGTTTTGTGATGCTGTGGAAGCAAGACGATTGTATCAGGATATGTTTCCTAACCGTAGAATTCCAGATAGGAAGACATTTGAGCGTATTGACCAACGTTTAAGGGAGAATGGTACAAAAACCGAAGTGATTAATTAGGAGTAAGTACTAAAATTGCCGTTTTAAATATTTTAGGAATATTTGCAAAAAAAAACAATGATGCTGGTGTACAAAGAACGGTCAGAACTGTACAATTTGAAGAGAACATTTTAAACATTGTAGAAGTGGATCCTTCAATAAGTGTTAGAAAACTTGCTGTACAGCTGCATTGGACCAAAACAATAGTATTTCAAGTACTTACAGAACAGCTTTTATACCCCTACCATTTACAAAAAGTGCACGAACTTAATCCAAACGATTTTCCGGCTAGGGTAGTGTATGCAAACTGGGTATTGCAACAAGAACGAAATGTTCCTAGTTTTATTGGCTCTGTTCTTTTCACGGATGAAGCAGGATTTAATAAAAATGGCATAATAAATTCCCATAATTTGCATGTATGGGCAGAAGAAAACCCTCATTCTACGATTATTGCGCGGTATCAACATCAATTCCCGGCAATTAATGTTTGGGCCGGAATCATTGGAAATTCTTTAATAGGACCCTTCGTATTGCCAGCACGGCTGAATGTACCACTTTATTTAGAATTCCTACAAAATAATCTGCAAAAACTGTTAGAGAATGTGCCAATTGAAACTAGACAAAACATGTGGTTCATGCACTATGGGGCTCCACCACATTTTAGTGTCGCAGTAAGGGAACACCTGAACAATGTTTTTCCTAATCATTGGATCGGCCGGGCCGGTTCTGTAGCTTGGCCTCCGCGTTCCCCCGACTTAAATCCATTGGATTTTTGTCTCTGGGGACATTTAAAAAATTTAGTCTATTCAACTCCTGTTGAAACCAGGGATGAACTTTTGGAGAAGATTTTGTTTCATTGCGAACAACTTAGAAACAATGCAGGGATTTTTTGGCGAGTGCAACAAGCCTCAATACGGCGTGCGCGTGAATGTATCAGAATTCAAGTAGCCCAACATATGAAGTTTTTAATTAATTAAATACTATTTTTTTGTAAAATAAATTTGTTTAATATTACCACCTAATTGAAATAAAATTAGTTTATTTTCTCGAAAACGGTTCATTCTATCGATTTTGAGCAAGAGTGCCTTTTTTTTGGCTTAGGTTTCAAGCCATCGAAAAATATGTTTTTTGGGTCGTTATCGTACAGCGTGTTAAAAAAAATAAGCATTAATGTTTAACAGCTAGTCCGTCCCTGGTAAACTAAAAAGACAAATGTGTTCCAGTGACATCATTTTAAGTAATCGTCACCAGTGTTGATCATATCAAAATTTTATTAAATTATTTCAAGCAATTCGCAAGTTATTTACAAAAAAACGTTTTTCAGGGGCGTCCTTTAAGGGCCCATATTTCCGTAGGAAGGGCCTTTGGAAAAAAATGTTATAGGAACTTCTCGTGTTATTTTTTCGTCTTCTATCTGAATACGAGAGGGTGCCCACATTTTCCGGGACACCCTGTATATTGATTTGTCTTTTACTTAACTCTAATTCGTTGAGAGAGGTTACAGTTAGGGTTATGTCATCAGCATAAGCGTAAACCTGTATATTATTGTGTTTAAAAAGGCAAATCAGGGTTTCGATAACCAAAACGAATAGTAGCATAGACAGGGGACTGCCCTGTCGTACACCCCTCTCAATGAGAATTTCACGGTTGTGCTGTTTGTTTATCTGTACTACAGAACGGGCTCCGTAATATAGGGCTTTTAGATTGTTAATGATCTGATTATCAAAGTTATATTTAGCCATTGTAAGCCAAAGGAAATCGTGAGAGACCCGATCAAAGGCATGGTCGAAATCAAGACCTACGAGCAAGTTGTGTGTCTTGTTGGCTGTTGTGCTAGCCACAGTATCTCTAAGATTGCATAACGAAACAAATATGTTATTTTATTTGCTGATACATGTTTGACAGTTTGATATAAAAGCTTCGAGATGAGGACTTAACCTTGTTTTAAGCATCTTCATGTACAGTTTATAGTCTGTGTTAAGAAGTGAAATCGGTCTAAAATCATTAAGATTAGTTGGATCTGTTATTTTAGGAATCATAACGATAACACCCCTTTTAAAAGTAGCGCGGATAAGGGCCCCGTTGTGTATTTCATCAATTAGTTGCAGGATTTCAGTTTTAATTATGTTCCAAAAGTATACGTAAAACTCAGGGGTTAGACCATCGGGTCCTGGAGATTTGTTTTTTGGAATATTCTTAAGAATGTGTTTTATTTCACCCTCAAGAATTTCCGCCTTTAACTCGGTATTACCATAATCTGAAATTGTATTTTGAAACACTTGCTGAGGAAATTCAGCGTAATTTGGGGATTCACTTGGTTTTGTGTACAGTTTTTGAAAATAATTATGTATACCCTCAGTTACTTTATTTTTATCCCTAATGCATTCACCATCAATACAGATTTTATCTATTGCTTTTTTATGAATTAATTTATTTTCCTTATTCAGAGGAAATAAAGAAAAATTTTCGTTTTCAATCTGTTCATAGTACCTACCCCTGATCTTTGCCCCTTCTAGATGAGATCTTTGTTCTTTTAAAATAAGCGCCATAAATTTTTTAGAAATTGTAGGAACTGTTGGGAAGTTGAAATTTTAGGTTTTTCATTTCTTGCATGTGGATTTACTAGCCTTTAGGTACTAACAATGTATTAATTGATTTACAAAATTCCTAAATCGCACCGGGCGAAAAAGCTTAGAAGCATTACAGATGTTCATCGAAAACCCACATGCTTCAGTAATAAATGTTGGACTCATACATCGTGTAATGGATTCGAAAGTTCCTTTATATTTATTCTACCTTAATCCCTTATATTGCTCTACCTTCTTTAGTATTTTAACATAGTCAATGTCATCTATTATTTGTCAACTTTTGTATGTGCATTTTTTGCTAATTAAAGCCTTATATCAAAAGGTCTATAAGTTACTACAATTTAATTAGCAATAAAGTTTATATAGAGATTCTTAAGTTTTGTCAAAGTAGCAATAGATTTAGGTTTTTTTTTCTTTCTTCATTATACAACAGCTTCTAACTTCGCATTAGAAAACTGATTCAATGGCCTTTTAATCTCATGTATTGAATATGATTAGTTAATTTGCAAACTGTATATCCTTTGGTTTTTTTTATGAGATTAATAAACGTATTATTATTATTATTAAGTATGGATGAATTCCTGAAGCCAGACAGATTCGACGTTGATCCAAGCTCTTCCAAAGCCCAGGCAGAATGGACCGACTGGAAGACAACCTTTAATGACTTTGTATCTACTGTTGAGAAAATCGATGGTCCGGAAAACTTGAACTTTAGATAAATCATGTAAGTCATAACAACTATGAATATATCGCCGAATGCTTGACATAATCAGATGTAATTAAAACTCTTGATACAATTTTTGTCAAACCTAGAAATGAAATATTTCCTAAACACTGACTCACTTCTAGAAGGCAACAGCTTGGTGAAACGAAGATCAGTACATACAAATCCTGAAACAACTAACTAAGGACTGCAATATTTTAGCTATCACGGCCGATGAAAACCGAAATTACTACATAAGAGACTCATTTATTAGTGGGTTAAGTTTCTGCCATATTAGACGTCTACTCAAAAATCACTCTTATTTAAAACTGCAAGATGCCGTAAACCACGCTTTGTCTTTAGAGTCAGCTCAAAAGCATTCAGACGCATATACTGTCTTCAAATTTTGTCAATTCAATACCTTCAACAAGTAAACAAACCATAGAAGAACATGAAGCTAACTTTTCTGCTGCAGCCACAAAAGTATACAGGTGTTATTTCCGTGGAAGTAATAAAAGGCATCTGCGAAATTCGTGTCCTGCAAGGAATGCGATGTGCACCTTTCAAAGGTATGTCAAAATAAAAGCAAATTAAATGCATTCTCAGCTTCGCTCATCCAATCTTCAAAAATTATCGTTGCAGCTCCACAAAGTTTAGCTAGGTGTGTCATCAAAGTCAAAATTAATGGCTTTACTGCTGATGCTTCAGTTGATACAGGAAATTCAGAAACTTATATTTCTAAAAGCTTCTTATCATCTGTGTTTATACCTGTATTTCCAAGTACTGGATAGGTATCCATGGCCTCTACTGCCTGACAGTCTCTGTTTTGTCGACTTGAACTAAACCTTCATAAATATGCAAATCTCCAATTGACAGTTCTTTTAGACTTATGTGCCGATGCTATAATAGGACATGATATACTCAGACAACATTCCAATCTAAAAGTACACTTCGCAGGCCAAAACAACCTTTAATAATTGATTTACCTTCCGTTTGTTGTTTACCTTCATTGGATATAAAACCACCAACTTTATTTTCAAATTTCTTAGCAGACTGCAGGCAACTTGCTAGCAAATCTCGAAGATTCTCATATGAAGATGCAAAATTTATTTTAAGTGAAATTAAAATCCTTCTCTTGAATGCAATTATAGAAGAAAGTAACTCTCAACTTTCATTTTTCCTCAAAAACTTGTGCACGCCACAAGTTTTGATAACGAAAAATGAAAACCATAAGAGGAGGATGGTGGTCGCCTACTCACAAACTATCAACAAATTGACACATTTAGATGCGTATCCTCTTCCAAATATTGAAGACATAGTCCATTCTTAGCCATAGTAAAGAAATATGATCTTACTATTAACGAAAGGAAGAGCTCGTATTTATTAAGCTTCTTGGGTATGTAATTGAAGACAAAATATTAAAGCCAGACCCTGACAGACTTGAACCTTTCCTAAAACCTCCACTTCCTACCGACACATCCTCATTAAGAAGAGCGCCTGGTATGTTTGCTCATTATTCAAAATGGATCTCTTCTTTTTCTGAAAAAATTCAGCGACTAGTTTCCTGTAAAATATTCCCTTTGCCCGAACCCGTAATTGAAGACCTCAAAAGGCTTAAAAGCGATAATGCCAGATATGCTGTTGTGTCCATTGAAGATAGTATTCCATTTGTTGTCAAAACTGATGCATCTGGCGATTCTATTGCTACTTGTTTAAGCCAAGATCTGTAGAGTTTTTCTCCAGAACGTTAAGTCAAAGTGAAAGAGGCCATTCATCCGTCGAAAAAGAAGCGAATGCTATAGTCGAGAAGTCCTAGAAGTCGCTGTTCATTCAATCCATTCTCTATTGTGCCCCGCTACTCATTCTACTCCTCATGAACGCATGTTTCTTCATGCAAGAAAATCCACAAATGGGACAGCTATTCCATCTTGGCTTACAACTTCGGGAAAAAAGATCTTCATGAAAAAGAATGTTCGGAATTCCAAGTACCACCCTCCATCTGAAGAAGTAGACTTGGTAGAGGCAAACCTCGAGTATGCCTTGGTTCGACTGTCAGATGGTCGAGAAGTAATCGTTTCTTTAACGCACTTAGAAAATCGACCTGGAGAAACTCTAGTATCTAAAGCCTCAGACATTTCCGAGCTTCCATTATTTGAACATGCAGACCCTACTCCACATATCTGAATTACATTCAGATGAAGAACCGTCAGACTCCGAACTTTCATGCGACTCCAAGGTACTTATTGATTCTGTAGTCAACAATTAGAGTCCGTATCCAAAGATTAAAGAACAAAAGGCAGATAAAATAAATCCCAGTAGATTAAGAAGACTCCCTAGGTACTTAGAAGGTTATGTCCAAAAATGAAGCTGGTAATAGATTCGAAAGTCCCTGTATATTTATTTTACCTTAACCCTTATCTGCCTTGTTTAGTATTTTAACATAGTCAATGTCATCTATTATTTGTCAACTTTTGTATGTACTATCTGGTTCTGGTGTCATATAAGCACCGTCGATTTTGAAGCTTCTTTTGGGTTCTATTGAAAGATTACATCAAATGGGACACATTAACGCAAAAAAATTTGCGGATGAAGCACATTTTCGCAAAATAAATTGAAAATAAAAATTTAAATTTAACATACATTTTTTGCTAATAAACACAATTCCAGAACACTTTGTCCTGAGGTATGGTCGCAGAAGGTTAATAATAACATAATATAAAGCTTCTTTTCTTAAAAATTGCAAATAAAACTGTTTTTTTGCACTTTAAAACGATAATATAATATTTACGAGATAAACGTCAACATGACTATTTCTTAGCCAAGGCCATCTTCTGTATTCTGTAGTATAGGTGGCCTTGGCTTAGCACAGCTCAGCTGGCTGTTGTACGGATAGATGTTGCCAAATTTAATTTCTATTTGGTTCTAAAATATAACAGCCTCGTGTTGAATATGTTTCAAAAGTTCCGTGGGACGAAAACTTCTTATAAATCATGATTCTTAATGGTTTTGCTTAATAAAATAACAATAATTCGAATATATGATTTACTAGAATTAGATGTTACGCTAGAAGTGGGTCACTTTTAATAATAAGTCATATAAGCTAATTTATTTAGTTTATTGAAATAGATACAAATTTAAAAGGTCATTTGGATTAGTTTAAGAGAGTATCACGCATAGTTCGTTTGTTTTGTTACTTTGGGTTCATTTTGAATTTGTGATGGGCGGGGTTGGTCAAGAGCGTAGCGCGCTCGTCTCAATGCGCTTGTTTGGCTAATTAAAGTTAGTTTCGATTATTTTTGCCTAATCTGGAAGACGCTACGCGCGCTTGTCTATACTTTGGTTAATTAGGGTTAGTTTGGGTTAGTTTTGGTTAGTTTGGGTTAGCTTTGGTTAATATGGGTTGGTTCTGGTCAGTCTGGGTTGGATTTGCTTAGTTTGGGATAGCGAATATTGGTTAGTCTGGGTTAGCTTGGGTTAGTTTGGGTTAGTTCTGGTTAGGCTCGGTTGGTTTTGCTTAGTTTGGAACAGCGAAGAGAAAAGCGCGCGTAGCGCGCTTGTCTCTTTACTTTGGTTAATTAGGGTTAGTTTTGGTTAGTCTTGGTTAGTTTGGATTAGTGTGGGTTGGTTTTGGTTAGTTTGGGTTAGTGTTAGTTAGTTTGAGTTAGCTGCGGTTGCGCGCTTGTTTAGTTACTTTCACCACAGCATATATAACATATTTCACAAGTTGTTATTCCACTTTATGAAACATGCTCCTGGACTTGGCAATTTGCTTACTTGAAAATCAAGAAGATTGGCCAAGTCTGACAACATTGCAAGTAAATTGTTATGAATAACGTCATATTGCGAGAGTTTTCGCATTTAAATGTCACTCATTTATAAAATTTCTTTTTCAATTTTTGGCGTCAAAATTGCTTCATCCGCAATTTTTTTTGCATTAATGTGTTCCATTTGATGTAATCTTTCCATTGAACCCAAAAAAATCTTTAAAATCGGCAGTGCTTATATGACACCAGACCCGTAATATCTTGCTAATTAAAGTCTTGTATCAAAAGGTCTATAAGTTACTACACATCGATTGGAAGGGTTTTAGATGCATTTAAATTTTACCCTTACAAAATTCATTACGAACTGTGAGAAGATGATTTTGACAGAAGAATGGAGTTCTGCGATGTTATGATGAGGAAGTTCGACGAAAACCAAAATTTCTTTAAGAGCTTAGCTTTTACAGATGAAGCAACCTTCATGCTGAAGGGTGCGTTTAATAGGCATAACTGCAAGGAGTAAGAATGCATGAGCTATTTTTTATTGATGGAAATTTATGACACAGAAAAATACTTACAAAATTTATTAATACCAGAAAATCAAAAAATAACTCAGCCTAATTTCGCTACCATTTGATTTCAACAAGATGGGGTTCTCCCGCAGTATAGCCGTAAAGTGAAGAAGTACTTGGATAGAACAGTTCCCAATAAATGGACAGGTAAGAAAGGATCCATTGAATGGGCACCAAGGTCTCCCGATCTCCCGCCTCTGGATTGCTTCTTCTTACAGAATGTTATTTATAAAGATAAACCTGGAAATCTTGAGACCTAAGAAATAATATTATCCAGGTCCATGTCTGCAAAATGCTGTAAATGCTGCTTATTTTGTTTTTATTGTTTTTTAACATTTGTTTTGTAAGTATGAAGTTTATGTGGAACTGAAATACTTCTAGAGTTTTCTCATCATTTATCTCACGTGTTGTTAGTATTGCGCAAGGATGTATTTAATAAATATTTAAAAATTAGGCTTTAATTGTTTTATAAAGAAATGTTTCTCCAGACCAAAAAATAAATCTGGCAATAGGATAGGGTCAGTTAGCCCGACACTGGCATTTTGCCATTTATTATTGAAAATTTACTGGGGACTTATAGTAAGGTATCTCCAGGTAGAGGCTTCCTTTACAAAATTTAATTACCTTTTCCTACGACCCCGCTGCCTTGAAAACATTATATAATAAATGTCAAAATGCCAGTGTTGAGTTAACTGACACTGTCCTATTTCCAGATTTATTTGTTTATCTGTATCTGATTTTTTTTTAAATCAGATCTATTTTTATTAAAATATCTTTTTGCGCAAAATTAACAAACAGTGCGATTAATGATGAAAGAATTCCAGAAGCATTTCAGATTTTAATTCTTCAAAAATGTCACCCTTATAATGTTAAGAAATTATAAAGACATCTATTTTTGACTTCTTCAGTTTTCTCATTATAATAGTTTACTTTAGCAGTTTTTATCAATGCAACAACTTTATTCCATTTATTTGAGTAGCTTCTCCAATCTCCCTCAGTTTTGATCCAAATTGCTTTCTCGGTTTTTATTCCAATATGTATTTCTTGATTCCACCATGTTTTGTTACTATAAGCTTATTTTATATATATTATCTCTTCAAGTACCTACTAGTTCATTCAATATTTTCAGCATATCGGCTATTCGTCAGTCTGTCAGTATTATTTGTATGTGATTGCCAATCCATATCCGTTATTTTAAGGTGGAAATCTGTGGTATTCAATATTTTGTAATCTCTATATATTAAGAAAGCGGTTGGTCTGACAACGCCGCAAAACAATTTTCATCCGTACGTCTCAAATTTGAAACCTTTTGGTACAGGGGTTTACCACAAAAAATGACCATTGCCGAACTTTTGTGCCACACTCGTCTACACGAAGTGAATGAGATAAACGTGCTCATTGTCGGACACCAGCAAAATGCATTTTCATTCATGGCACAATATAGTCTTTCATTACGACTTGCCTATTATTAGGACTGACATCGACTTTATAAATATATATAATTTGCGTTATTTACGATCTGTTTATGTAACTCGTCATAAAAATATCACTTTATGATTTAAGCCATAATTATTCAATGTTTTGACAGCACGTGCGCTCCGAACATGGCAGAGCGTTTTGATAGTATCGATTTTAATTTAGCGAAAAAACCTAAGTATTTTGTTGCCAAAAATAATATATGAATTCCAGATTTCCATTTCAAATTTAGCCATAGAGCGATTTGAGCCAGTTATAATATTATTTAACCCTTAGACCAAAGGTATTGCTGCTTCCTTAGAGCGAATAATTCTATCCCGTTCCTATTTAGATTATTGCCATTTTGCCGAATACGTATGCATTAATTGAACTCCGCACAACCCCTACACGTAAAGGTAAAACACGGATTCGCAATCAAAATTCGAAATTAAATCCTTCGGCATGCTACTCGCACACCAATCAGCAGAATTAGATAATAAATCTTTAGAGCAAATAAAGGTCCCTTTACAATGAGAAGCAGTATTTGCGGGTTGCTTAATCAGCGAAACGTGAGGGCCTTTAAAGCGGATTTCGCTTCGAAAGGACCGGGTAATCGAATTTTTGCTCACTCTGTTGCATTCGGTTTTATTTGTCCATTGTTTAGGATTTATGGATATCGACAAACGTTCGTATAATAGAAGCAAAGTTAACTTCGTCAAGTCCAAGTAGTGTAAATATGCAATTCGGGACCCCTTTGTCTCCCAACTATAAGTAAATTCGCCTATATTTGTGACATGGAAATGTTCCCCTATTTGTAAGGGAGCTGATTATGTCAGCTTGTTTCGCGCTTGTTAGTGGTTACGTCACATATCCATCTTGAAGAGCAAAAGTTTGAATATTCTTGATATTAAGTACTTGTATTGTTTTAATCCCCTGACATCCAATGCTCTAAAATTATAATATCCGCCACCCCTTATCAACAGTGAACAATTACCTATTAACGTCAACAGCTAAATTAATAAATGAATATGCGATTCTAATATGGTGCAGTCGAGTCGGTAGGATACGTGGGAAATTGATATTCAAAGCGACATTACATTGATTCCAAATTACCGTTTTAAACTGCTGGCCAATTCAAGGAGGTAAATTTTGCAGTCAAATATTTTGCAAAAATGCTGCGCGTTTTGCAGAATTAGGTACTGCCTAGAAAACAATCAAAAAGTGTGTTTTTAACCAGAGTTTGCAGGTGTCTGGTTTCCACAAAAAATATTCATAACAAATTTCTCCGTTTTTTCCCCAAGACCCTGTACATTTCAGGTTTTTCTTGTCACTGCATTTTTAAACACCATCTTTTGGTAGGTGATATCAAAGACAATCATTCGTAGTATGATTGTCTTTGGTGATATATAACAGCCTTGATCTACCTCTTTTGCAAAAAGCATACTTTTTTTGATGACCAGTGGCATACCATAATTGGTTGGAGTCCATTTTTCGATTCTCATTCCTAATTACAACCTACAAATATTCAAGAATCATGTCAATAAACATCTTCGCACACACACGGTTGGTCGAGCGCCATAGGATCTCCCTTTAGTGTGTGCCACTGCCATAAAAAAACCTTTTAATTAACCCTCTATAATAACTAAAGCGACAGCGTTTACCAAAAAAAGGACATGCAAGTTGAAATTAGTCATTTTATCCACAGTTTGATAAAAATTTAAGCAAATTGAACTAACAATAGAAAAATAATTCGTCGAATTTTCACTTATAGGATTTTGAGCTAAAAGCTTATTTGCGATCAAGGAGCTCACGATTTTTGATACTCTAGTCCATTTAAAATTTATTTCCCTCGACAAGATCATTTCCCGTATATCGAGTTACTTCATATCGAAAAGTTCAGGTCTTTATTTCGGCGTTAGCAGTTTCCTACGAAGCGGACTTGCCGGATTGAAATATTACTTTCCTTACGATTGATATTCGAAAAATATGGTGCGCTCGTATTTTTATTCTTTGTAGAGTTTCCTTTCGGTGTTCCGGAAACGCCGAGTCTCGTAACGACAAGTACACAGCCATGCTGTTTATTGTTTGTTATGTAAAATTTAAGAATAATTTAAATTATTAATATATGGCGCTACGCTACTGTTTATCACAGTTTCAGGCGATTTGAATTTACAGTTTTTCAAAAAAAAATATCGCCAAAAAAAGTTTATTACTGCAGACTCTTAAAGAATGGTGATTGAAAAATATAACCAAATACAATTGGAAACTGCGGTTATCACCATTTTGGAAAGATTCTACGCAAAAGTCGTAAAACGTTACCTGACTTTTGTATAATACATCATATCTATCATATGTGAAATGCGAATTAGTATTGACTCTTAACTGCCCCTCTGCTCAGAAATGTAAAAAAATATGCAATAGAACTCAATTTAATTTTTATCTATTCACCAGCACATAAGTACTTATATCAAATATGCGCAGCTATTATCTACTTACTAAACTACACTTTCGATATATTCAATAATGACAATACCGAATACCTATTTCATAGTATGCGGTTCTCAATAACGAACGTCGTGTTACCGAGCGATCGAGAATCGAGTGATTGACGACTGGCTGCTGAGTACTAAGTATTCACTGAATACTGTTGTTAAGTGAAACGGGAATCGAGCTAAATTCAAAATTGAAAATTGAAAATTCAAATAAAAAATCCAAAATCCGAAATTCAAAATTCAAAATTCAAAATTCAAAATTCAAAATTCAAAATT